>JAQFZT010001490.1:0-14972 GCA_034696325.1 Camisiidae sp.
ATGAAAATATGAAGCTTATGATAAGGTATATGAATCTGTTAATAACTCATTTTGTCAAAAAAATTGATTTAGAACCTCCTAGTACTCAAGTGACGATATGTTAAGATTCTTTTTCTGTATCGAAACTCATATGAAGCAATCACTACTAGAAATTAAAGAACATTATAAATAAATGTTGTTTTAGATTATATTATTCTAAGGAATACATGAACTCAATTCTATTTTTTATATTCCCCGAAAATCTTTTTCTCCGAATTTAACGTTAATTGTGAGATTTTTATCCGATTTTCTTCATCATAATCTCCAATAAGTAAACAGTTGATGAAATTATCAAACCGAAAATGAGCACAAAGAAGCTCATATATCAATTTTAAAGTTTGAAGTTGAATTCAGCAGAATTTAAATTCCGATCATCTTTAATTTGTGGTCTAATTCTTTCTGTTTAAGTACGTTCTCTAAACATTTTTATTAATTGACAACTTTCTCAACCATAAATTCATGAATTCCAGATTCATTTATAATTTTTATCATTCGTAAAAAAATATTCAGAAATTTTATGAATGCATTTTAAAAAAATTACAAATGACTTAGTTTAGTCTCAATTCTGAAGTTCGATGATTTCCTGAATGGGAATCCTTCAAAATGAATGCACTTGACTTCCTCACTGTATTGAACTACCAAATTGAACTGAGGATAACATTCAATGATAATCTCGAAAATAAATTCCCTGTATTAATCATGACTTAATTTGTTGTATCAATTTCATAACAGTTTCCAATTCATGCAAGTCTTCTAATTTCAATCCCTCAATTCTATGCACCAAAGACGGGAACATCTATTTTGATAACAAATATATTAATATATTAAACTTTATTGAATATCAATATCATGATTTGATAGGTATATCAAACGCCTATATGTATTGGAATCTCCGATAACTAATAAAGTTACATCTTCTCTTTCCATTAACTCTTGAAAACTTTCAATTTTATCCTCAATTTTAAGCACGAGTATAGTTCTTATATCGCTGACAAAAACATCAAAAAATGACTAAATATCTTTTGTCATATTTTTTCAGATCTTTATAATTAGATGATAAATAATTAAATTTATAAGTGAAAATTTAAAAGTCCAACTTTTACCTTGATTCAAAAGTACACCCATGAAATCTATAGCGATGTTAAATTTCAAATTAAAATTTCCCATTTTGAAAGAGCTTATTGCAAAAATTGTTGTGTAAGAGAGAAAAATCAGTGTCTACACTTCTTTTGAAAATGTTTCTATTGTTTTCCGATATTTTATATAAATAATAATATTATCTCACAATGAAAAGTTTTTTCTTTAGTTCTTGACATTTAATTATTTGTTACCTAAAAAGAGAGTAAAGTTTAATTCTGTTATTCAGTATGATTAACTTTAAGAGAAAAGCCTAAAGAGCCACTACGATTAGAAATTAACATCACAAAAAAGAATTTATTTTTTTCTATTCGCTTCTTTATTTAGCTTTCTTTTATGTAAATCCATTATATTGCTATACAGAAAGAAATAAATCTTATATTTTCATGGTTTAATTGAGCATTAATTAAGTATTAATATTATGACAATTTCAAATTGATTAAAGTTTAAAATATGTTTAAGGTTTAAATTTTAACTTTTATATGACAACTATTGCTATTTTTAATTAATTATTATATTATTTTATATTTTTAGTGCCAATTATTAAGGAGAAAATGATTTTTCACAATTGTATATAAGTTCACGATAAATCGATATCAATAAGAAATCTGAACTTATTTCCCAAAAGTCTATTCTTACTGTAATTACAACAAGTTTAATTCAATTCTGTTTACTATATTGAGAATCTCTTTTGAAACAAATGTTAAAATACTGTGTCGTGAAAAACTATTGAGCTCTAAAAGTTGAAAATTTCTTGAAGTTGAAAGACGAAAATTTTTTCTTCAAAAATGTTTTTCTTTTTGTGAAACTTAACTATTCAGTCATATGATGAATTTCTTTGAAAAAGTATGTTAACGATTAGGGGCTTACAGTATTAATCAATCTATATATTTATACCTGTATAAATATTCTAATTAATATATTAACTTTTGAGACAAATACTTTAAGTTTGAAACTCTATATCTATCTCAAGTTCTAAGAGTTGAGATAAATTTTCTAAAGATTCAAACACATAGAAAACAGTGCGAGTATTTTTCATTCATTAAATAAAATATAAATAAGTCATTGAAGTTGAACTGATTTATTACGAAAATCAATGAATGAAAGCTCTTTTCTTTTTTAATGTTATTGAAGTTCTCTTACAAATAGAGTTCTTTTGAAATCAAAACCATGGCTATTTCAATGTTTATACATTTATGCCCATTCATAGGCCCAGAGTATTAATATACTTTTTCAAAAAAATTGATCATATTCATGTTCCACTTGTTTGAATCATTATTATGACATAAGTTGTTATTAAAGATATAACTGAAAGGAGTGTATTTAAACGAATTCGAAACATTCCATACGGTGAAACACAAATCTTTTGTTCCATACAATTTAGTAATTGAATGTATTGAATACATATTTGATTCTTTGGGTACTCAATACTTAAAGTGTACTCAATTAAATTGCAAATGTTTTCAATCTTTCTGGGTATTAGTTCGCAAACATAGCTCAATGAGAACATTAATAAAGAATAAAACACAATATAGGGCCAAAAAAAGCTTTTATCACCATAATTATTAATCGAAATCGAAATCGATGTCAATATAAGTATGGATGAACTGAAGCAAAGCAATAAAATAATAGGAGATAAGAGATAATTTATTTGATTAAAATGATGTTTAATATGACAAAGCTTTTGATATATAAGCGGCAGTTTAGATGGGGATATGTTTATAACAATAACATTCAGATAATTTGTAATTATTAAGCTCTGATAGCATAATAAAGGAACAACTGATGTTTGAGTGATTTCAATGGACAATACTATAAACTTAAACAAAATATTTGATATACTAAATTCTTCATCATACAATAATTGATAAAAAGTAGCCAAACTGATATGAAAAACAAGTTGTATCATGGCTAAAGTTATGCCAATTATTTTTTCTAATTTGAAATCAAAAGGATAGAGGTTTTCATTCAAATCTTGAATTGTTTGCAATATTTTTTCTCCGTTAAACATTAATATTATATAAATTATGAAATAATTGAGATTGTAACATATAATTGATGTTACAGTTATAATAGTGTGAATAAAAGATTTAATTGAGCTATCACTATAACTAATAAGATTATGATTTGAGAAAATAGAAATCAAAGAATATAAATAATATGATAATAAAATAATACTCCATCCAATTATTATAAGCTTTCTTCTAAATTGATGTTTATTAGATTTAATTACAGCTCCTCTATAATGAACGCCAAAGCATTGTTGAAAAGTAACCAAACATTTTAATCCAATAAAAGAATTATTAATATGTGTTTCACTTAAACTTTCTAACATTTTTATATTTATCTTTTTACTAACTTATTTAAAATTGAAATTTGTATCAAAATTCAACACTCCAACAAAGATTCAAATTGTGGTGAAATATTTTATTAAATTTAAGATTGAATTCAACTTAAATGAACCATTTGAAGTTCTAATTAAACTTCTGGTTGATATCGTTTTAAAGTTTGTAAATAAATTATATGGACTTAGTTGAAGTAATACATTATATTTCTTTCAAACTGAATAGTTTTATTTTTTAAACATTATCTCTTACGCTAAAAAAAGAATCAGTTAATTCCTTAAAATGAATTTAATCATCATAAAAGCTATAAGTATTGATTTAATATTCATAAAATAACATATTATGTTATTTATAAAAACATGTTTATTGTGAACTCGAAAAAACTTGTTTAATGCAAGTCTTATTGATTATGTAAATATCAATTTGATTATTAAATTGAATTGAAATAAAAAGTTATGCTTTCTTAATATGTGTTTTCCTATGAGTTTGCAATTGATTATATTTAGGGAATTGGCAACATTCATCTGACTCACGTGAACTCACTAGATACCTAGGCTTTCCACCTTTTCTTGGTGGGAATCCTTTACTAAAATGACCCTTATAACTTTTTATAACCATTTTAAAAGGTGAATAACGATAAAATTAAAAAACATTTAAAGTTTTCAAAATCCATTAAATAGAAAATAATATTCTTTGATATATTTGAAATTATGAACTGAATTTTTATTCCATTTTGTCTATTACTACAGTTAATGACAGTCATTGAAAGAGTTGGTTAGAGAAGAGTAGAATTTTCGTGTTGGAAATTATTCACTATTAACTATTTTAGATGTTATGAAGTAACTCAAATCTAATTCAGAAATTTATTGCTTAATTATCTCTATTTTTCTCTTTCGTAAACAGATCATAGCGTTGATGTCAATGTTATTCTTAAGAGTTATTCAAATGTCCATTTAATAGCTCTACTGAAGTGAACAGAGGAAGAAACTCTTGTATTAATTTGTAATTTATATCAAACAAAAAAGTATAATATCAATGTTTAGTTATACAGATCCACATCTGCAGTATGTTTTTCTTGTGAATTATATGTACTCAATGTAAAGTTTTGTAATGTTTAATTTAATAAAATTAATAGTTGCAATGCTGCTGCAATATCTCATGAAGTAAATTGAAAGCTTAAATCACTCTTTAATTTGTTTTGAAATATTAAATTTATGTATAAATGATCATTAAAATATCATTTGGCAATAAAATGATTATTTAGTCTTTTGTGATATGTTTTGACCGAATATAAAAATTGTATTTCAGTCACTTAAATTCAAGTTTAAAGTTGAAGATCATTAAAGTTATAAATGATTGTATAGAACTTTATAAGGGATCAGACATGTGTAAGTTAACTAAGAAAGTCAGAAAATTAGAAAGTTGTCCCTAAATTGGCTCACTTTGGGTTGTCGAGAAGGGCTCATAACCCATATGCTGATAGAAGAGGGTTTGTATCACTCAATTTTACTCCCTATAGGGATGCAGATCTCAGAAGACTTTCATATATGTTTCAATTTATTAGAGACGAAAGTGTTTTGAGTGAGGATTTCTCAACAAATATGATGTTAGATTTAATCGATGCTTTAAGTAATTTTGAAGTCTATACTCTTAACTAAAGCGGAAACTGAAGCCAAAGAAGTCCTCAATTAAAGGTAAACAGATTGGTATTGATATTTACAGCTTTATATGCGAGTGATTTAATATCTTTAGTTGTCATTATTTCGGTTATCGATTAAAATAGAAGTCAAATATCTTGTGTTACTCTTATAATGTATTTTCTTGGGATTTATTATTAAAATTCGATGATTAGTGAGATTTTGAACTAATGTTGGAATTGAAAGGGTTTATTGAATTGTTGAAAAATGATAAAAAGCACAATTTGCAGGTATTTATTCTTTGATCTCAGAACTGATATATTCCACTATGAGTTATAAATAGGGCTGTGATATGCATTTTGGCCGAATATGTATGCAAATATGCACGAAAAAACTGCAAAATATGCGCATATATGCTCATAAATATGCACTTTCAAATTTAATGAAATTCAAAATTTAGCTTATACTATAAATGAAACTATTTATTCAAGTAATTGAGAATTACAATTAGTAATAAAACACATTTTTAAGCTATCAAAAAAAAACTTTTCTGATTATCGGGTTTACTTTTAACTTGAACTTTATTCAGATTAATTTCAAAAGTTTATTAGATTATACTCTTTCTAAGAAGAATGTTCTAAAAATGTACAACTTCTCAAATAGATATATAAGGGTACCCCCTTTGACAATTTCTATAAATGCCCTAAGTATGCACTTTTTACGAACTTTGTCCAAAATATGCAATTATATGCAAATATGCATATTGAATGTTAGCTAATTTTAAAGCCTATTTTATGATTAGGATAGATTTGTATGATCTAACATGATCTGAATCAAAGATAAAAACATGCATTTGCATGAGATTCACAGCCTTAGTTATAAAACTGAGCTATTCTTGTTATCGGTGAAAAACTTGTTTAATTAATACAGTAGTAAACAGATCCTGAAACAAGTGAATCAATACATGTTGTGTTCCGGTGGTTCAGAGAAGTTTTCAGGATACAAGAAGTAATATCATTTTTGAACGGATATTCACTTCCCTTAAGTCTTACTTCTCTCTACATGGCTAACAGTTTTACACTCAATTTATTAAACATTATTCAGTATATAACAAAAGTATAGCTAATTTTTTCAATCATTTATATAAAATTTTATACTAATAGTTAAAAATAATTTTAATAAATCTTTAATTATTCTTCAAATGAGTAATTTTTTACTCAAAGCTTCATTCATTTCAGTTTTTTTCTGCACAGTTAATGCACAGAATAATCAAACACTTGTCGAAAAAATAACACAAATTATTAATTTCAATAATTTGGACAAAAACTGCTCTATTATAGTGGGCACAGAGATCCAGAGCTTTGGTCATGAACTTAAAAAATGGAGCCAAAAAAATAATTCGGATTCAGGTATGAATTTAGGAGAAAAGGTTTAATGATTTACTTTTAAATGTAAATATTTATTATTTTTTCAGAGCACAAATTCTGTTGCTTTGTATTCAAAAGTCTTATTGATATCAAAGAAAGTGTGAGATCAAGATGTCTCAACTCATTAGAGATGATCGACTTGTTAAAAACAGCGTTTTTGGGCGCAAAAGATTCACCCTGTTATGGGTTTGTGATTCAATGTGATTCTATAAGGAATCGGAAATCGGCAACAGAACTATCGCAAGTTGTGAAATGTTTGGTTTACTTAATATTGATTGAAAGGATATTCATCTATTTTTTAAACTAGATATTCAAATTTTCTTATCAAAAACTCCACTAATCGTCCATTGATTTGAAAAGTTTTCTCTTGCTTCCAAAATAGTTTAGTGGCTCAATGTTTTTCAGAAATAAAAGTGTATTTTGCAGTTTTTCTATAAAGAAAATATGAAGTAAAATAATTGAAAGTTTTTAAAAATCTTCAACAAATAGGAAAATCATTCAAGTTCGAGGACAAAATCTATAGAAATTGAAAGTACTGTATAAATAATCATTTTCAATTCGTGGTGGGACAGAATGAGTTTATAGATTCTCACTTTAAGAAAAATAAACCATTTCTGGTCTTTTGAGTTATAAAATTATTTTTCCACACAAGTGGCACATCATTAAAATTATGTATACATTTGTATTATGTATACAATACTATTTTCAAGATAGAAATTCTCAATTGAATTGGTTTTAACTCTGATTTTTGAAGCTTTGTCGATAACTCAAATGGTATAAACGCATTTTGAAACATATAAATTTTGTTGCTTTCTTTTGAACAGATTCTAGTTTATCGGTTTGTAAATTATTCAGAACTAGACAGATATTACCATATTCAATTATAGGAAGTATATATGTTATGAAAAGTGTTAAAAATATATTAGCATTATCGTTATTACAGAGTTTTTTAAGAAATGCCCATTTTTTGAAAGAAGAGTTGGCAACATTGTCTACTTGTTCATTGAATCCAAGTTTACTCTCAATGAGAAAACCCAAATGTTTGTGACAGTTTGAATGACTGTCTTGAATAATCTGAAATAAGTACAGTCTTTGAAAAAGACTACTTTCTTAGTTTTTTATGATTTCCTATACCTTAACTTCGATGATTTCGAGTAAAATTTTTTTTTGAGTGTATGGTTTAATAGAACCAAACTTTCCACTTTTCACATTTCATCCGCTTCTGCATGGTCTATCAGTACTCATTAATTCATGGATTGTTTTCAGAAACATGTCACTGAATTGATTGCTTATTTTTCATATGAAAGATTGTTGTAATGAAATATAATTTTGACGGTTAATCAAACAATTTAAACCATTATATAGTTTATGTGCTCTTCTATATAATGTGCAGTGCAGTTAACATTGAAAGGCAAAGCTTGTGTTTGAATGAGATTTTGAATTAAGTAAATCACCATTAAAATAAATGAGTTGTACTACTATTGAAACTGCTATCGATGAAATGCTTTCGTGCATAACATGTTTTTCTATGTATTTTGTATGGAACTTGTTTTGCAGGAAAGACTAGTAGTCATCGCTAGTAGTTTGACTCAAACTTAAAAGGACGCCTAATAGGAAAGTTAAAAGTTTTTTGAATGAAAATTTTTGTGTTTTTTCACGTTTTGAACAATTTTAAACATTTTTGGGAAAAAATTTTTTTCAAAAATTTTCATTTAAAAACCTAGTAAATTTCCTTATTTTGCGTCCAATTTTGAACACCTATCTATCTTATTAAGTTTTATACAATCATTAAAAACTTCGATGGTCTCTTACTTTAAATTACAATGAATATAATTAATATATTCTGCCAAAACATGTCTCAATCGACTCAATGATCATTTTATTGTCAAATAATATTTTACTGATCTTTTAATGAAGTTTAAAATATATTTTGGAATGAATTTCATATCAATAGTCTTGGAAGTAAAAACTTGATTTGTTTGACTAAATCTATAATTTCATCGATAATGTCCGATGAAAACGAGAAGTTATTACTAATTTTTGGAGGTTTTTATCATCTTCTTGGAATTAGAACTTCCTTGAATATCGCAATAGCTATTGGTATACTTTAAGGGCTGACCTCACAATTAATCTATAACTATAGATATGAAGATGAATTTCTCAACGTATTTGAAATGATGTCGGGATTGATTTCACCAAAAAGTATTGGTCTCACAGATGAAGATGAAATCTATAAAATGATAAAATTATCGAAACTTTTAATTTACATGTGCGAAATCATTTCGAAAGTTGCTCCCATCTCTGTTTTTACTAGAAGTCTTTTTCCTTTTATAATTAGATGTTCAGTTCTGAATATAATCATTTTTGGTATCCCTAACAGTATTTTGATTGCGAGATGTTGTTATTATAAAAGTAATATAGTTTTCTGGCAATTCATTCACATCCACATCATATCTATTTATATCAAAATTAAAATCTCAAAAGTGAATGAAGAAATTTCAATCAATTTAAAAACAAGAAAGTTATTCTCTCTCAGAAAGTTTAGAGAAATTATTCACTCATTAAATTCAATATATTCTGAGATTTATGAATATAATCAAGAAGTTTTCTTTAAATATTTGCTTTCGATTTGATTACTATTGGGCTCTTTTTTGGTTGTATTTTGTTATTTTATTTTTAAGTAATATAGTTTTCTGACAATTCATTCACTTCTACATTATCTCTGTTTATATCAAAATTAAAATCTCAAAAGTGAATGAAGAAATTTCAATCAAATTGAAAACAAGAAAATTATTTTATTCGAACTTCGAACTTAAATTTTTACCGAAAATTTTCACTCAGATATATTTTGATGAATTCTTGTTTTGATAAATAAAACTTAAGCTTGAAATTAAAACCATAATTGCTATGATCATCAGAAAAAGCTTTTATCTTTCAATAATCATTTATGCTGAATACGATTTTGAGACAGTTATAGTTTTAATGATTTCAGACTTCATTTTAATTCATACGTTTCTCAGCAAAAAAATGGAAACTAAAAAACTAATGCAAAGAATATTTATTGAAGTTTTAAAAGCTAATCTCATCTTTTTATATAAATATTATTCTACTGTATTATAATTTAATTTAAGATTCAAGTGTGAATGGATACATCGGCAACCATAAGGAAATATAATAAGATAACAAAAAAGAGATATGAAGTTTTTTACCATATGGTGATGCAATAGGTCTCCACTCAACACTGCATATTATTTGTTTCTATCACTTTCATTAAATTTGTGATGCTTTAATTCTACTTTTTGAATAAAAAAATCAATTATAACTTTTTCATTTATTGTTTAGAAATAAAACTAATTTATCTTATATTGAATTTATTGATCAATTAATTATCAATGTCTAAATGAAGTTCAGTGTATGAAGTGATAAGATTAGATAAGCTCAATATATAAGTAACCAAACACTACATCATTTCATTATACAGAGTTTATTTTTACCACGATTTGTGTTCGTTTTTGATAACAATTTGAAATAAATTAAATTTAATTAATACTTATAAATTGATTGCCTGATGGCTTCAAAAACTAATGTTTGGTCCCAATTAGTGAGTCATAAGTCAGATGAAATACAAGAAAATAGTGAACAATTTGAAGGAAATGTAAGCAATTGTTTAAATAATAAAATTAATGAGAAGTTTGTATCACTCGATGACGTGATGTCCGAACAATTGGCCATCAAATTAAGTGAAGGAGATTTGAGTTTTGGACAAGACAAGACAGCAATAAATGGCGCTAAAAGTAATGATTATAAAGAAATTGATGATGAACTTATCCATATGTTAAGCAATGAATAGTGAGTATTTTTTATAATTTTTTCATTCATAAAGTTTTTAATGCAAGGAAAGATTCCAAGCATATACAATTTAAGTTTGAATAAGGTTTCAGATTTTAGAGTCAGGTTAAGTGAGGCTAGGGTAATTGGTCGTGGGGGCGCGCTTAGCCTTGTTAGCATGTCATGTTTAATAAGTTAAGATGAGTACGATTGTGTAGAAAATTTATAAGTCGTGATCATGCTCAGCTCGTCAATAATTTCCAAAGTGAGTCCAATGACAGCTATAATGTGCTACCGAACATTTTTAACTCTACAGGCTCACTGGTGGCCTAGAACTTCGATTAAATTGAAAAATTTGAAACCTATTCTCATTCATTCACTAATAATTCAAATATTAAAGACTGTTAGACTATTCAATAGAAAACGCTATATTTCGTTTACAATGCGTTACATTTCGTTCACAAAACGTTTTATTTTGTTTACATCACTTTTGACTCATTTAATGGGATTCTTTATCTATATCTCAACTCTCATATCTTGAGATAAATGTTGAGTGTCAATAAAATATATGCTTACACGATTTTTTTATAAACAAGTATTTTTTATATCCATCAATGCATAAGCCTTAACCATTTAATTTGTCACATTTAAACTTTGGCCAGATGTGGTCACCCTTGTTATAATCGATAATTATTAAAATTCAATTTTTGATAGTATTGATTGTTCTTCTGATGAGTTATTGGCACATCAATTGCAGTATGAGTTCGATCGAGAACATGACCAAAATCTGAAAAAAGAGAAGAAACAAAATGCTAACTCTAAGGTTTTACTCAATATTCCGTTTTTAGTGATTCTACATTTTTATTTCAATTAAAGGTTAGCATATCTTTTGACTATGACCGCGAACTACAAGACGAATTGGCTGAATCGGACTCAGACGATGATTATGCTATATATGGAGAGGAATCAAAACCTTGGGATTCATTTGAAAAGTCACAGAAACAGGAGGTAAAAATAGGAAGACAAGGATTTGCTGTTAAAAACGGAGTGATGACCACAAAACATGATTTGAAAACAAGTGCACAAAGAAATGCATGTAAATTAATGGAATTTGGAAGTGGTCTCGAGACTGGTGACGGCGGAGGCTTTGATATGAAACTTAATAATAATGTTTATAATGCTCTTAAGGTTCATCGCATTAAGTGAGTTGTCATTCATTTGTCTCAAATTGTTTGTGATTTGTGGTGTTAATATTTGTACATTCATGACAATCTCAAAATAGCCTACGCATAATTCCTCTCACTTTTGTTCAGACTTACGTACAAAATTTTATTCAATAATACCTCCATATAGATTTAAAAAATAGGTGCATTCAATAAAACTAGATGAGACGAGTCAAATCATACCATTTTCATTGGATTCACATCTACCAATTCTCGATATACGCCTACTTTTATAAATTTGGTATTTTGAAAAGTGAGCTTATCTAATGAAAGGATAGGCATGGCTCAACTAAAAAGTGGTATGATTTGACTCATCTCATCGAGATCATCTCAAAAGCATAAAATTTTTTGCTTAAGTCTAGACAAAAGTGAAAGTAGTTATGCGTAGGCTATTTTGAGATTGTCACGACTGTACCTGTATCAATTAGTAAGTTAATGGATTGAAATAAGTTTTGAGGTAGTGATGAAGGCAGAAGAGAGGAAATGATTGTAAGAAAGTAGTATTGACCAGTTCTTCAGTCTCATAGGGGAGAGTCAGATTTCTTAAAACTATTCTTAGGAAATCTGTAATTCTGTTAAAATATTTGTTGATGATTATATAAGATTGCTTCATGTATTTAACAACAATATGTGTTTAGAACGGCTTTAAATTATCAAAGTACAGTTTGATTGCTTAAAAATATTGTGTTATTTTTTTATGAAAGTGAACGAAAACGAATGGAACGTGTGCACGATAAGAAAGAGAAAGCGACAGCTGAAAAAGTTATGGATGAAAAAAGTCGAATACTTATATTCAAATTAATAAATCAAGGAATTCTCGATGCTGTTTATGGAGTCATATCTACGGGAAAAGAATCGTTTATACTTCACGGTCGCGGATCATATCCTGAAAAAGGGATAACCAATTGTGAGATTGCCATCAAACTATTCAAAACAACTTTAAATGAATTCAGAAACCGTTCTCAATATATATGTAATGATCCAAAACTACACCAATCCAGTAGATTATCAAAACAAAACCCAAAAATCATAATTCCTCTCTGGGCTGAGAAAGAAATGCATAATTTGGTGATTATAACAAATATTTTTCCAATAGATAATTATATGTTATAGCGAATTTTGAAATTAATCTTTCTTATATTCTTCTTTTCTAAATGTATTTTTTAAAGAACCGCATCCGTCGCAACGGTATACTATGTCCTCAAGTTTTAACATTGAAAAAACACATACTTGTCATGACATTTATTGGGAAAGACGGTAAACCGGCACCAACACTAAGAGATGCGATACTTACTTCTGAACAGCTGTCAGACGCGTGGACACAGACAAAAGAGATGATGATTAAGATGTTTCGTGATTGTGATCTAATTCATGCAGATTTTAGTGAATATAATTTATTGTGGTATCAAAACAAGGTTTGGTGTATTGATGTCTCACAAGCAGTGCTCACAACACATTCGATGGCCTATAAGTTTTTATGGCGCGATTGCAATAACATTCATAATGTATTGTTATTTTAAACATTTTTACAATTAATTTGCGAACTTAAAGTTCTTTCATTCAAACAGTTCTTCTCTAAGCGTTGTTTACCTGAAGTCATGTCACCGCGAGATTTATTCACTACAGTTTGTGGTAAACAATTGAATAGTGATAGCAATGAAAACGACTTTAATTGTGTAGATTTATTGGATAAGGTTTACTTTTTTAAAAATTATTTTCAAATTTTCTTTCCATAATTGATATGAATAACACAATGTTTTTTTCATAGATTGATAACTTTGAACGAAATGAAGAATTGCTCACTCATGGCATCAATGATAACGATTCATTTGATGAAATGTTTGAAAAAAGTTTGAGAGCAAAACACGAATCAGGACTTCTATCGAATTCTCACGAATTGACGGCAAATTGAATAATTAATTTTTCCTAACACAACAGTCAAAGCATGTTCCATATTAGTTATCGTCATTTTGTTTTTGTAGATTTAAATGAAGAAAAAGTCACATTAATTGCTTGATTAGTGAATTCATTGATTATGTATAAAATGATTGAGGTATAAGGTTTGGGTAGCAATTTGATTGACTTAACCAATAAAACTTCTATTTTTATAATTCAAAACAATAGATGTTTTGCTTTAACATAAATTCTGTAGTTTACAATTCATCATTCATAAATGAACACTACATCTCAATTTCAATGTTAATATAAGAATAAAGTGACATCACTATTTAAAGTGTGGACAAAAACCTGCTTGTCATAAATAATATTATGACATTATGTCATATTATGAGTTGCATAGACAAAAATCAGTAGTATTACATAAAAAAGGTGAAATAAAACAATATTTCAAAAAGCCACAAACAATTAAACAATAGATTTAGTTCTGCAAACAAATTAGTTCTTCTTAAAATTCCCAATTAATCAAGGATGGTAAACGGCTTTGGTCCACTGGTGGGTTTGAAACTTCAAAAATTTGTCTGACACCGCGGTGCCTCAAAAACTATGCGGTTTTGATGTACAATTTTTTCGAGGAAGAAAATTCTCAAAAAAAAAATTTCCAAAATGTTTTCCTGCCAATTTTTTCAACAAACAAATTTCCTGATCATCAATTTATTCAGCATTTATTATAAAATCTTAAATTACTGTTTGGTGAGAGCTCAAAAAAGATTTTTTTTGATGATAAAATAGAGAATGTTGGACGGATCGCATATCTAGTACATTCTACCATAATCTCTCCTTTTATTTTCCTTGAAAAATTATGTTAGAATAGCTAATAGTTTTTGGACAGTAAATCTTAATTTTATTGAGTATATTTAATTAGTCATATTTTGCGGATAAAATTTAACCTTATATTGATCTCAGTCAAATTGTTAGTCACGCTGACTAAACTTTCTTTTAATTGAGTGTGTGGAGGTCTTAAAACGGCCACAGCATTTGATAATTCTTATATACACATTTTTGGAATCCCCATAGTTCTCGTACAAGAATTGATTCCAGTGATCGTTTGAGGAACTAAACCTAATTGAGTTTAATCAATAAAATGACGTCATTTTGAAAATTGTGTTTTTTGGTTCGCATGGTACTTTTGAGTGGAAATTTGGCCCTCATGTCAATTTTTTGCTATACAAAGTTGAGCAGAACATGTCATAAGTTCGAAAGGAAAACATACAGTATATAAATTTAAACTATATAAGAGTGTGAACTTTCTCTTGCTATATAAACCACTTATTTTCATATTTGCTATATGAAGGCTTTATTTATGAATGAATGAAAACTTTATTTAAAGAGGAAATTTCATTAACTTTACATTAGTTTAAAACATATGCAGTTATTCTC
>JAQFZT010001491.1:0-14965 GCA_034696325.1 Camisiidae sp.
TTCGGGTCCTAAAAATCCATTTTTAGTCATATTAGGATTATTTGAAGAAATTTTTTAGTTTGAATAATTTTTTTTTTTTGCGAATTACATATCATAGTCGAACTCAAAAGCTTCTTATGCTCACAAGTTTCTACAGAATTCATTGGATATTATTTATATTATGCTAACTTAGTATTAATATTTTGATATTTATCAGTGTCAACGTATACTTCAATCTATTAAAGGTATTTTTACTTTTATATAAATCTGCAATAACCCCATTAGAAACAAGTCTCTCTAGTGAACTTATTAATTAAATATTACAAAATAACATTTTCGAAACTTAAAAGCTAAAGTAAATTACAGTGTTTATGAAATTTATGTTAAATTAATTAATAAGAAACTATGTATGAGGAAAGATGCAAAATATTTTAACATTTCCAAAAGAAGACTAAACAAAAATTTCTAAGCAGTATTTCATATGAAAATTTATAGAATCAAGTGTTTCAATATCCCATTTTCCATAACTTTATAATATTCTTAAATAAATGAAATGGTTTTTTCTTTCAGCACACTTTCGTGTTATCTTTCATTTCCTCGTTATTATGTTTCTTTAAAGTTTGGTGAAAGAAACCCTCAAATCTCCTCTTTTAATGAATTATGAGCTGAGAATTTTTAATCTGTGTTATGTCAGAATACATTCCTTTAGAATACATGCAAATTAACTTCATCATCTTGACATGCGATTCAAATTTGCATCACAAGTGTTTGTACAGTACAGACACAGTACAGTTTTTACCTGTATAATCCTTAATTTTAAACATTGAGACACTCTATTAAACGTTAAGAGATGTATTCAAAAAGTGATTTGAGAGCAATTGTTGCGCTCTTATTTCTAGAATCATAGATTGATTGTCTGTATTAAGTTATGAAATAGCATTAATTTGAAAATCTAGTGTCAACTAAAGAAATCCATTCAATAAAATTAGTGCATTTGTAAAGCTTTGATGACCAGTCATTGATTGGTTCATTTTGAAACTCTTAGCTCTTATTCTCATAAATTCTCGAAAAAAATGAAGTGAATAAAAATAAATTTCTATTTTCAAGAGATTATTAAACTATATTTTAGAAATAGGGTTAAAATGAGGGCTATAACATACAATTTAAACGTTGGTATATATCGTTTAAAATAGCTGATAATGAAATTTTGATTGAGAAATTCAGTCAGTTATTTAACACTTCAATAAGTATTGTCTTGAAGAAAAAGCTAAATTTAAAAACAAGTTATCTAACGATTGCTTAACTATGAAAAGCTTAAAACTATCAAATGATATAAATGTTCTGATAGTTCTCATAAACTTGATTGGTATCAAAATTGAACAATAAATTGAGCTTAAAATAATAAATTATAAATTCGTAACGAAAAGTTCAATGAAATTTATTAAAATGAAGGAAATATTGAGCTCTCTTTATATTTGATTTCATTGCAAATTAATGGAATAATTTTACCCTCAAGTCATTGTCATTCATTAGTTATTGGGAAAATGATTAATTTTTTATTTAAAATTCGAACCCATAAATTCTTTTCAATGACCTTAGCATTAAAAATTATACAGAAATTTATTATTTTGGTCTTAAATAGATTTATATAATTAAGAACTTTCGGAAAAGAATTTTAATAATTTATTTAAAAAATATTTTAACATAATAAATATCCAATCAATTAACATATACTTGAATGAATAATATATGTTCTACAAAATAGTTACGCCTACATAAAAATGAAACACTTTATATTTAAATATTGAGAGCATTCAATTAATATCTCCTTTTAATTTAATTATAATCTCAACTTATCGTTGAACTGTACTGTTATTATAGTTTGGATTGAAAGAAACTAGAATAAAAACAATGTTACGTTTCTTATTTTTTATTTCCAATTATAAGAAATTATAGGTGAGGCTATCAATTCTTCAGCTAATAATAAATATCAAAACTAAAAAAGGAATTCTTGATTATAGCCTTCAATTTATTTGAGTAAAGCTTTCGAAGCCAAGTGTATATTTCCCCTCAATTTAATTCTCAACATTAAATTATACTATTAGTACACTTATCACTCTCATGACAAATTCTTTGTCTATAACTTAAAGGGAAATTTTGGATGATATAAGTTAAACAATGCATTATATAATAAAACTAACAATGTTTATGTGAGAAAATATTTTCTCATCGCAATCGATCAACATTTCAACATTCTATTTAAAAATATTTATCAGTGTTTCTAATATTAAATTAATTTTTCTAGTTTTGTTACAAATTTACATGTTTATTGGCAAAAAACTTCTTTCAAATTAGTCACGCAATCAGTTGAATAATCAGACATCAAGATATTTATAAAGATGAAGAGAAACTGAGCTCTGAGCTATTTCTGACTCGAACTTACTTTTTATTCTGTATACAAGAATCATAATTTGTTTCATTAATAATATTTCGATCAATTTTTTGAAAAAGTAAGAAGAAGGCTATGGGCCATTTGAAAAAAATAAATAAAAGATTCTGTCTTTATATGTCTGTACAGGAAATGACACGATGTAATCTTCGATATAAACGTTACATTAGTAATTGAATCAATTTTACTTTTTCAAACAATATTTCTAGAGTATATACCTTATTAACTGAAAAAGTGGGACAAATTTAATACAACCACCAGTTAAATAGTAATACCATTAATCTATTTCCATAACACTTTAAGGCATCTTTTAAAAACACACACATATTTGATAATAACTCTTAATTTGTATGCATAGTGAAGATTTAGCTTTAATACTAAAATAATAAGCTAAGACTCAGGCAAATATTTATTTCAAATATATCATAATTAAATTATGTTATAATTAAAAGCTCATCGAATTGTATCGTTAGAAATGATGTTTAAGGCATTGAATAAAATTAAATGAAATGTTTTTGGATTGAATGAAATTTGAATAGCTTTTAGATAAAGTAAAATTAGCAAAAAAAGCTTGAATAAGAAACAAACAAAACTGACCGGTAAGACATGGTGCGAATGCAACATCATTCGAATTTATTTAAACAAAACTTAAATTGACATGAGGACACAAAAGGAAATAAGTCGAAAGGATGACATTAACTAAAGTTCACGGCAATAATATGTCAATAAATTAATATATAAAAGAAGTGATAATATGAGAGACCTGGCACTAACTAACTTTGATGGAAGTCTAGTAAAGCAGAGTAGCATGAACAACAAGTACAACTTATTGGTATTCGCAACAATCGTATTTGTCGACCCACTTCTTGTAGCTTCAAATCAGCTGAAGAGATCCTTCCCTAATAACCCACTGACTCTTATTTCCTGCTTAGTTTCTTTCGTAGAATTCAGCAGTAGTTTACTAGCCATCTATTGCTAAGAATTCAATTAAAGATACTTCAACTTAACTCAGACTCTGATAAATCAAATCAAAATATGCAAACAATTTCAATTGGCAATCGTTCGACTTTTTTTTTATCAGACATTGTTATTTAGTCGGCTCAATGTTAAAGTGCTTGTTATTATTTGTCTATTGGCTAAAGTCAATGAAAAACCAATCACTGTCCTTGAGAACGATATATAAATTAATTTTTTAAATTGAAAAAAGATAATCGGAGTTGAAAAGAGATATCGCAA
The DNA here is from genome assembly GCA_034696325.1 of Camisiidae sp. Taxonomy (NCBI): domain Eukaryota; kingdom Metazoa; phylum Arthropoda; class Arachnida; order Sarcoptiformes; family Camisiidae; species Camisiidae sp. The sequence goes on from JAQFZT010001491.1 coordinate 3,665, forward strand.
GTTTAACCCTTAATTTCATAGCTATTAAAAACAGGAAAAAATCTTGAAACTTCATAAACACAAGTCCTATCATTTTAATTGTATGGCTTTAATAAATGCTTGCATTCTTATTCACGAAAATTTACTTAAATCATAAATAATTCAAAACATGACCTTAATATAAATAGTAAGATCTCGATTAGTTTTATTGCTTTCAAAAATTCTAGAAAAAGTTAATATTAGGAAAAGTTATTTGAAAAGTACGCGAACAAGTTTTCTCACTGGCAAACCCTGGGCTTCAATTTGAGATATTTGAAGAGAAGTCAATGAAACTAAAGCTAATTTAACTTAAGTTAGACTCAACGGCCAAAACTAGTTTAATGTTATTTAATACAAATGAAAATGGGTCACAACATCTCTAGTATCGTTAGTTCATTATTCACATTATATATTACTATTTATAAATTAGAAAAGAGGAATCTTTTCAACAAAATAAAACCCCTTCTTTAGTACAAGAGATCACTTTTATCAGCTGCTAAACTACTCGACACATCCCTCTATTATTATATACAATCATTATATTATTCAATTAAACCAACTAAAACTTGATTGAATTCTAATTATATCATTATTTGCTAACCATGAATATAAATTGATTTCTTAATATTTATGAGATAAGCACAAAAGAATTTCGCCCTTCCTTTAAATCGTAATTTCTATTTAATGGACTTTTTTGCTTTATATTAAAATACTTTACACGTAATTTTAACTCAACTCAATGGAAAAGTGAAATGATTTCTGTTTCAAACTTCTTGTAAAGTCGTATAAAGTCGTATCTCTTGATTGATTTATGGCCTCATTGTTAAGATGGATTATAATTTAAAAAATAACTCTAAATTTTTCGATTCCCACAATTAATATCAAATTACGGAATCATGTCAATTAAGCAGTTATCGTTGACTTTCCTTTTGTAAAATTTTTAAAAACTTTTGTAAAATTTTCCAAATCTGTCATAAAACCATTTCAGAATTCAATTTAAATCCATTAGAAATCCATTATTTGTCATAAAATTAAACGAAAACTGTTGTAGTTATCTGTTTGAATGTAGGTTTTCATCAGTAACTATTTTGGCTCAGTTTTAGTTTTACCCTTAAGTTTGAAATGCAAACCGAATTAAATAAATTCAAAACTCGAAGATTGATTGAGGAATAAATGTAAAGTGTGTTAATACCTGTAGTTTGGTTTATAACTTTTTATAAGAGACTGTTTGAAACTTTAGATGATATAGATTTGCTCAATGACTTAGATTCAGGCTTATTATTGATAATACAAGTGATGCTTCAATGAGTTCGGCAATTCTTTGAAAGTTTATATTCGAAGTCATTTATTATTTGGAAACATAGATATAAATAAAGTATTTATCAAATGCACAGTTAAATAAGTTCGAGTTGAGTAATAGTATATGTATAACAGATATTTAAGATATAAGATTTGAGACATCAAACAGAAGTGCTATGAATATAAAGTCATTAAACTAATAATTAGTAATTACTTGTAATCTGGTATGTTAATTAACTTATAAATAAAACTTTCAACAAATCTTACAAATCCATTACTAAATATAAGGAAAAAGTATCGTTTCTATTGGCTATTATTCAGTTTGTAAAGATAGTAATAATCATTTCCATTTAAACCTTTCACTCTTATATGAAATGTTTTCTTTCAACATAATAAGCAATCTTTAATCAAATATATAACGGACAAAAGCATTATCATTCATAATTTAGTTCTTTAAGCCTGTGGTTAAACTTAAGACACTATTGTGTTTGAACAACAATCGCCTTTTTATATAAAAATTAGAGTAAAAAAGTCCACTCAAATAATCATTTGGGACAGAAAAATGAATGCCTGTCAGCAATTCCTTTCAATTTATTAATGATATAACTTTAAGTGCAAATTATTATTTCCTAAAAAGTTTCTCCAAAATTTTTATTCTTTTTATTCCTTAAAGAGCTTATAAAAAGCATTAATTCAACATTTATCAGGTTGAAAAAGTTGTCCGATAAACAGATCAAAGTTTATTGAAACAAACAGTTCATGAGAAACTATATCATAGAAAAATGCATAGTCATAGCCTTTAAATATGTTATTTATTGCATGATTTATTCACAAATTTAGTAAAAAGTTGAGAAATTAATTATAAATACAAAATAAAGAGCAAACATAACATTTATTAACTACTCTGTATTGATTGTTATCTGTTTTCAAGTTTATCAAACATTTTTTTAAGTTAAGTTAAGTTTAACATTTATTTAGATTCACAAAAGACTTGATTAGTTTCAATGTTTTGAGGCTACACAACACTCAAATATCGTAATTGAAATTCTAATAACAAAAAGTTGATTTCAAACAATGAAATATTGAAAATGAAAAAACGTTGAATTTTAGTGAGATTTTGGGCATTGATATAGAAAGTTATACTTGAATGAAGTTAATAATTATGAACTATATAATAGTTAGACTAAAAGGTTGCACCAAATAGTGGTTGTACTCACTTTCAAAGTGACACAAGTCTTAAATAATTATATTTAAATAATGCATTCAAGCAAATTTACGACAGTTTCGCACAACTAATATATAAAATCAGATTAAAGTCAGATTATATTCATTAGACTTTTCACTTAACTTTCTTTTTGATAATTCTTTAGATTTCGATAGTTTGGAACCAATAATAAAGCATTGATTCTATGGATATTTGTATTGAAAAAATATGTTTTTGTATAAGAAAAGTTTAGTTTAATTAATAGAAGTTTTGAACGCATTTTGCATTGCATTAAAAGATTCCGAATTAAATGCTTTGTCACATGAATTATTGTGTCATCAGTTTAAAAAAAGGTCAATTCAATTAAAATTTTATTCAAGGATTAAGCATTTGATGATACAATTAATTAGAAAAACACTAAATTTGTTGCCTTTATTTTAGCCTAAATCTAAAGAATTATCAAAAAGAAAGTTAAGAGAAAAGTCTAATGAATATAATCTGACTTTAATCTGATTTTATGTATTAGTTGTGCGAATTGTTAAAATAAAGGCAACAAATTTGGTGTTTTTCTAATTAATTGTCTCATCAAATGCTCAATCCTTTAATAAAATTTTAATTGAATTGACCTTTTTTTTAAACTGATGACACAATAATTCATATGACAAAGCATTTAATTCGGAATCTTTTAATGCAATGCAAAATGCGTTCAAAACTTCTATCAATTAAACTGAACTTTTCTTATACAAAAACATATTTTTTTAATGCAAATATCTATAGAATCAATGCTTTATTATTGGTTCCAAACTGTCGTTCACTCAATTCATTAAATTGTTTTTTGATGTGTTTATAACTAAATTGTGATTAAATGAATTTTTTTAATTGAGTCAAATTTTATTCAAACAGTATTTAAACTTTTTTATATTTAATAAACTTTAAAATAAATACTATTTATTAATAAATAATTTGAAAGATATAGAAGTCAATCGAATCTACAGAACAAAAAGTAAGAATTTTTTTGAAAAAATCATTATTAGATCAGAAATTCGTTAAGAAAGGGTTTCAAAAATCAGTCAAATTCTCATCACTTTTACAAATATTTATCAACGATTTTACCGTCACTTCAATTCATCCCAAAACTGATTATTTTTAGTCGAAATGATTTATGTCTGGACTAGAATTAAAACTAATTGCTTAAGAATTGTTCATTAATTGGGTTTATGTTTCACTCAAATCATTCACTCATAACTTATGAGTCGTTCAATTAATTAAACAATTTTCTCAATAATCACTTCTTTAACTATATTTCTAAAGATATTATTCATAAATCATTTGAATCGTTGAAATTGAAAATAAAAGTAAACTTTGAATAAATAATAACTAATTTATGGATTTTTATTGACTTCCAAACAGTCCTAATAATGGATTACATTTAAGTGTTTTAATTGAACAATAATTAGCTGATAATGAAAGCAAAAAAATATATTATAACTTATATTAAACTCTAATTAATATTTGTTCACAAAATTATAGTTTCGTTAAGTGTTTCGATAATTGAATTAAATTTTTTACAACAAATCCAATAAATTCTTAATTAAAGGTTAACTTAATTTAGTATTAAATATGTATTTGTGTTGAATGAATAGTAAAATAATATCACAATTAAATGAGACATTAAGTGTTCACTTGAAAAGAGTGTCCGAATAAAACCATAATTTGAAGAAATATTCACTTCTTCTGAGGAGTGCATGTCTTGTATATGAAGAGACATTTGGTTCCACATTTGCTTCTCTCATCCAAGACGACGACGTCTCTGAAGTTGTGAAACTCAGAGACGGCGTATCATCTCTTTCTGTCTGTATTTCTTGATCTGCTTCTGTGAAACCTATCGTTCACAAAAATATTCTCAATTAGTGTCACTTTTTTATTATTAAGCCTTATTCAAGTTTTCAAATTATATAACTTTCATCTCTTTAATTAATGGTTATAAAAAGTTTAATCAAATCATTTAAAGTTTTTAAGCCCCGAAAACAATTTTTTTTCATTGAGTATCGTTTTTATCAACAGAACTCAACTTAAAAGTGCTCTACAGTTGTGCTCGACTTCAAAACTCAATTAAAGAAAGTCATGAAGCTTTGATGCAATACTTATTTAGTATTCAATCGTGAGATTGAATACTAAATCATGTTTTCCGGGCTTAAAATCTATATATTGTTTGATAATTATTTCCATGACTTCTACTAATTATATCTATTTTTATGAACTATTAATACTTTATTAAATTTGGAATGCATTCTAAAAATATTGTTTTCAGTTTATTTGATTCTAAAATACTCTTTGGAAATAAAGTATAGTTTTGAGTATATCAATGCAATTAAACAAATACATGATTGCACTCAAATAATAATAACAGTGTTGAGTCATACCCGGAGGTCGAATCACTTTAACCGGTTCTTCAGATTCCAAGGGATCACTTAAACCGACTTCATTTCTGGCCATAATTCTGATCGAATATTGGTGTCCCTCTTGTAAGTCTTTGATTTGCAACCTTTGTATATCAGCGCTGACATGACCGACCTTTGAGTGAAAGTAATATTTAATGATTAAGTGAATAGAGAGTGTGGTGTATAGTATGTATTGGTGTGTGGCATACCTCCATCCACATGGTTCGTCGAACATCTCTGGCAGCGATTACATAACTAAGAAGAGGTGCCCCGCCATCGGTCTCAGGTTTGCCCCATTCGACTATTATAGCGCTCGGACTCACAACTCTCATCTCTAATGGAGCGGTGGGCACACCCGGTTGTGCTTTGAGATTATTTATCAAATAATAATTAGTTTAATCAATATTTTCAATATATTTCAATCAATACCTGCTGTAAGTGATAGTTTGATGGGAGAATCAGTTTCGAGAGGTGGACTGAGTCCTAATGGATTCTCAGCGATCACTCGGAAATAATATTCGTGTTTTGATGAGAGGTTTTGAATAGTATAACTCGTTAAATGAGGTTCTATTGTATCCACTCTTATCCAATTATTTTCGGTCGTAAGTCGTCTTTCGAGTATATATGCAGTTAATTCTACACCGCCTGTAGATAAGGGTTTATTCCATGTCAGTGTAATTGATGTGTTGGTCATTTCGGACACAGACAGTGGTCCGCACGGCATCGATGGTGGACCATATCTGCCTCTCGGTGTTATTGACTCGTCTGTTACGAACGGAAGACTTGATCCCACTTTGTTTCTACACGTTATGCGGAAATGATACGCCGTTTCTTTCTTTAGATCTGTTACTGCGATAGATAGTGATTTTCCATCAACTGATCCCACCTTTAGATCGAAAAATTTGATCATTTAATCAATTTTTATTCAATATTTCAATTGAATATTAAGAATAACTATTAAATGATGACTTACGGGTCGCCACACTTTCTTTCCCACTTCTTTTTTCTCAATAGTATATTCTAGAATTTGTGAATTTCCATCATTGAGTGGTGGACTCCAACTCAATGTGAATGAAGTTTCCGTGTTTTCTGAGGTCAATATCGGCCCCGTTGGTGGCGAAGGTTTATCTGTTATAATAATCAATTAGTCAACACTTACTTCTACTATTTAAAATAGCATTTATTACTAACCGAATGGACTTTTGCATACTATTGGCTCAGACTCTGTGGCATCACTTGTACCGAATTCATTGATAGCACTGATTCTAAAAATATATTCTGTGCCCGAAACAAGATTATGGATTCTATAAGTTAATAGATTTGCGTCTATTGTCTTGACTTCTTTCCATAATATATTAGTGACTTCACTGCTTTCGATTAAATAATGAATAACTTGAGACCCGCCGTCATCTTTAGGCGGTTTCCACGAAAGTTCAATACAATCTTCTTCAATATTAATACATCTGATGGGTGCGTCGGGTGCTCCCGGCCTGTCCAATATCTTCAAAACAAAGTTGTATTCATTATCTCCAGCTTCGTTCGACACTTTCAAAGTATAAGTTCCTGAATCTTCAAATTCAATACTTTTCGTGTTTAATATAGTTTTGCGTTCAATAGTTTTAATCAAAGTTTGTTTCGATGATTCGATAATCTTATCATCTTTAGTCCAAATCACTTTAGGATTAGGATATCCTTTAATTTCTGCTTCAATTAAATATTCAGAACCCAGTCTTAGTCTAAGATTATTTAATTTGGAGTCGAAGTGAGCGCTCGGCTTCTCTTCTATTTTGATGGTAGAGCTCGTTTCAGCGAATCCCAAATGATTGGATGCTTTGCATACATAGACTCCAGCAGTTTGTGGTTCCGATTCATTGATAACAAGAGATGCGATTTGATTCTCAAATGTCACTGAAATTGATTTTGTAATCAAAAGTTCTTTTTTATCTTTAAACCATTTGATGTCTGGCGTGGGTTGTCCTGTAATTTTGCACTCAAGCCTAATGTTAGCCTTTGGCTCGACTTTGACTAATGGTTCCAAAGCTTGTATTATAATCGGCGGTTCACCTATTTTTGATTCTCGAATTGATATATTTTGACTTTGAGGCGAGGGTTCACTCTTTCCGGCCTCGTTTACAGCAATCACTCTAAACACATAATGCATGCCTTGTTTCAAATTTGTAACTGAAAAATAAATCATTTATTTTAATTAGTATTAAAAGTGGAAAAGTCATTAAATGTTGAATACCTTTTTGGTTTGTATCTATAATGACAAATGTTTCGTTGTATTGTTTCCAAACCGTAGACTTTTTATCATGATATTCAATAATATAGTTAGTAATTTGTGATCCGCCATCACTTTTCGGTGAATTCCAACTCAGAATTAGTGAATTATCTGTGATTTCAGATGCCTGTGGACTACTTGGAGGGTCTGGTCTATCGATTATAGAAATCTCTATTTCAACACTACATTCGCCGATATTATTCTTTAACTTTAATTTATAAATTCCAACGTCTGAGTCGTCGAACTTCTTAATAGTGAGCGATGTCTTAGCCATTAATGCTTCGATAGCTATCTTTTTAGATGTCTTTAGAGTTTTTTCATTGAAAATCCACTCGACTTTAGGCGGTAAATATCCTTCAAATGGAATCTCGAGAACAAAGTTTTCTCCTCTTTTCGCTGTATACCGTCTTTTCTCAATCGTAACTCTGGGGGCGCTTTCGATCGTCACTTTAGCCATAGATCGCTTGTCTTTACAAATCACAGAATACATTCCTCTTTCTTCAAGAGTGCATTCTTTTAATATTAATTTTCTATGAATTCCCTCTTCTACTATTGTTATCCTATTATTAGCTGTAATTTTAACGTCTTCTTTAAACCACTCGACTCTATGTGTGGCTTTTGAGACTTCAGCAGAAAGAGTGGCAGTTTCTCCTTCTTTTATGATTATATCTCTTAGTCTTAGTGTGAATTCAGCTGAATCTTCATTGACTTCAAGTATTGTATTTGTTTGATCTCCATTTGCAACACATGTATACTCAGCGCTATCGCTTTGTTTGACTTTTTTGAGGATCAACCTTTTGGTTAAATTTTCTGAAAGAATTACAATATTATCCGATTCTTTAATTTCTGTTCCATTTTTCAACCATTTAATGGGAACATCAGAACTTGACAATCGAACAGTAAGTGTGACATCAGTTTCTTCATCAACACTTATATGTTTAGGTAATCTCAAAGTGAAGTCAGTGGTGACCGGTCTAACTCTTAGCTTAGCTGAAGCTTTTTGATCACGTAATATACATGAATAGATGGCTGCGTCTTCTGGAGTAACTTTTTTGATGACCAATTTTTGACGTTTACCTTCAATTTTAAGCTCAACCCTATCGTCAAACTGTATTTCTTCATCATTTTTATACCACTTGACAATTGCATCGCCTTTTGTTAACTCAATATCAAAAGATACGGTTTGATTGACGGCACAACTGATGTCCTTTAATTCTTGAGTTATTTCAGGCGGAAGTTCAATAACAACCACATCAGCAGAACATTCCTGATCGGTTCCCAATAAACATGTATACTCTCCCTGATTAATAACACGAGTCCTTCTTATCAGTAGTTTTCTAAAATATCCATCTTTAATGATCTCATAATTATTGTCATTTTCATTGATTTGTTCGCCATCTTTATGCCATCGGACGTCTTCGTCTTCACTCGATATCTTCACCACAAGTAATGTTTCGTGATTTTCTTTAACTTCAATGTCGTGTAATTTCTCGATAAATCTGAGGTCTTTCTTAATGACAGTAACTTTAGCCGAATGTTCACATTTTCCAATTGGATTAATGGCAACGCATTTATATTCTCCGCTATGACTGGCTTTACTCACAATCTTTATATAAAGAGATGACTCGTCTTTCTCTTGTGTTTGAATTATAGTTTTCGATGATTTGATAGTCTTTCCATTTCTAAACCAATCTATTTGTGGATTTGGATAACCATCGAATTTAACGGAAAGCGTTAACTCATTTCCTTCATCGACAACTATATCACTGAATGTTTGAGTAAAAGATGGCTTTTGTTTTCTTTGGTCTGAATAAACCGTAACAGTAGTTGAAGCGAATCCATCATTATTTTCAGCTATGATTTCATAAGAGCCGTCATCTTCTAGTGAAGCCGATTCACATTCCAATCGATATTTGAATTGATAAGTCTCTTGACTTGACTTGAATTTTATTCGCTTCGATCCTCTAATTTCTTTTCCATTTTTAATCCATTTAACATTAGGTTTTGTTTGTGCGCTAACACACACTTCTATATGAAAACTTTCGCCTTTTCTTATTTGAATGGTTTCTGGCGGCTGTGCAAACACAGGAGGTATCACTTCTAATATATCAACGACTGAGGACTCACGAGAAAAACTTTTGCGACTCGTGGCTACTGATTCAGTGTCAGAAAAGACTCCTAATAATAAAATATTATCAATTGATTGTTTAGAGTCAAATTGATTCATGTTATAATACCTTCAACATTGAGTTGAGTTGAATATGAGACAGAGCCCACTGTATTCTTAGCCACTACTATATAAGTTCCGGAGTCGTCAGGGAATACTTCTTTTATTATTAGTTTCGCTGTATTGTCCTCATCATAATATAATTGGATTTCTTCATTAGCTCTTATTATAGAAGAATGTTTAAACCACGTGACAGTGGGTCGTGGGTTACCCTCAACCTGACACTCAAATGTAATCGACTCACCAGTAGATGCGTCAATACATTTCGGTTCTTTAATCAATTTTGGTGCAGATGTTTCTTCAATATCTGTCACTATTAAAAAATACAATTCCATGTTTTTAGTCATTATTAATAATCTCTTATTTAAAAATTTGAGTCAATTTATTGATATAAAAAGTTTGGTTAACTATTCCATTGATTTGAATAACTTTGACTTATGACAAAAATATGATAAAAGACTTACCATAATAAACAGGCAATTTCTTAATTTTTTCGTCCACTTTGTTTTGGAGAATATGTGTATAAGAAGTTGAATCGACGAGTAATTTAGACTGAATATAACCGCTTTCATTAGTCAATCGTTTCCTAACGAACCACCAGTCACTGTTGTGTCGCTCAACTATGTATACTCTGTCGCCTTCAGATACAGATATCATGTTCGGTACTTCAGAAACATATGTAATCGTTGCAATCAATTCTTCGACCTATAAAATAAATAAATTCCAATCAAAGATAATACTTTATTCAATTTCTGCTTTAAATCTAATAAAATTTATTCTTCTATTACTTTAATCTCTTTTTTGATAGTAAGAGCTGACGCTTCTTTTCTAATAGTAATGGCCGCGTCCTCTTCTGATATGTTATAAGACTTCTCTTGGTTAGACTCCAATTGAATCGTTGCGCTCTCTTCTAATTCAACAATACGTTCTTTAGTGGGTTTTGTTTTCGGTAAACTTAAATCAAATGATTTTTCCACTTCTGAAAACTCTGTGGCTTTAGTTTCAGGCATAGATTTGAAAGTGAATTCACTTCCAATCACTTCTTCAGAATCTTTAACTAAAGTCGGTTTTTTAAGTGTCATTTTGAAAGTTTCTTCTTTTTCCTCAATTAATGTTTGAGCTCTTTTGGATTTCAATTTCAAATTTATCTCTTCTATCTCTTCAGCGGTTTTAAGAAAATGCGATTCTCGATCGGAAACCGTGACGGTTACTTCACCACTTTCTTCTTGAATAGCAAAACCAGAAGCTTTGGCGAAACTTAAAGTAGCTGTCTCTTCTTCATAAGTAGCTGAAGATTTAGGTTTTGACTTCTTTTTGATCGTTATGTCTGTTGAAATTTCTTCTATTTCTTTTTCTTTTTCTTCTAGAGATAAAGTGATGCTCTCTTCAACTGTATCTTTAGTAGGCTTTTTGGGTAACTTAAAAGAAAGTTCTTCCACAGTTTCGATGGATTTTTTCTTAGGTCTGTCAATCATAATTTCTGAAATCTCTTCCTCTGGAGCCTTTATTTGTGGTAATTTTATGATCGCTTCAGTTTCATCTTCAGTCTTTTCAGAAGTTTCTTGAATTTTGATTACTTCACTTTCTACAGAAGTAACTGATTTACGCTTTGGCTTCTTTTTGATAGTAATATCTGTCGTGATTTCGTCGATTTGTTTTTGCTTTTCCTCAAGAGTGAAAGTAACACTGTCTTCATCGGTTTCTTTTGTGAGCTTTTTAGGCAACTTAACAGAAAGCTCTTCAACAGTTTCTACTGATTTCTTCTTAGGTCTATCAATCATAACTTCCGAAATCTCTTCTTCAGGAGCCTTAATTTGTGGTAATTTTATAA
>JAQFZT010001492.1:0-14963 GCA_034696325.1 Camisiidae sp.
AAACAAGGGTAAGTTTTTCCATCATTTTTCCATTTTATCACTAAATACTTCTACTCACTTGTGAGCGAAGCATCCAATATGAAACTCAACTCCACATACTTTGTAACTGTATTTAATCATATGTTTCAACTTTATAATTATCAATTTCGAAATAACCATTAATTCTAAAGCTATTTAATTATTCATTTTATTCAATATAACTCGTGAATCAAGTTTTCGACTCTACGCCGATATTTTGATAGTTTGAGTTATCAAATAAATAGCGTCAACAAATATCTTAAATTAGCTGAAGTTGTAATTTGATTGTCGTGTCACGAGGAAGTTGTGACGCTTAAGACGCTCAGACACTAACTTAAAGTAATGCAAATGATTATGTATTTGGTCTGTTATCAAACAATTGTTAACTTCTATTTATATTGAGATGCATTCAGATTCATAATCAAAAAAGCCGAGTCACGTCAAATCCCGAAATTATCTTTCGGTCTGACTATTACGCAAATTTTCGCCATCGGATCGAAACCGGAAACGCCTTTCACTAAACATAATATGTGAATATTATCGAAATTAAATTAATATTTCTGTTTGATTCGAAATATCATTAAAATACGCAGATAAAGCTCAGGATTTTTTGGCTGGGGGTGGAGTGGGCCAAGTACGTTAGCATAGCTCAAGCTCGAACGATTCCAGACAAGCTAAGCTTAGGCTCTCAACCGTGAGCTTCTGATTTCCCTTCTTATCAATAACTCAATCAATAAGTATTTGTAAGCTTTTGATTAAATGGTATATTGAGGACAAATGGGATATTTGGGAACTTTAAATTATACAAAGTTTATTTTGAATTATTCAATATCAGAACAAATTTATTAATGAATACGTTAATGAATTCTTATGAAATTTTTATATACTTGGCCCCCAGCCACTGCCGTAACCAGCTATGGGACTAAGGGGCTATAGCCCCCCAGAGATTTTCAAACATTGATTTTTCAAGTGTAAAGTTGAGAATCAGCTCAAGTTTTAGCCTCAACAGACATGTTTAGCCGATTATTTAGCCACAAAAGAATGCTCAGCTCCCTATTCAGTCCCACCACACATAATTAGCCTCATATTTAGACCCCCCAGACCTAAATTCCTGGTTACGGCGCTGCCCAGCAAAAAAAATCCTGGATACGGCACCGTTAATAATCTAACAATAATAACTACAATGTAACTATAATATTAGTTTATGATCAAACCAACCATATTTAAAAGTTGTTCAAACACTGTCAACCCCTAAAGTTAACTAAAAACACAAGATTAGTCTCTCTTTCATCTCAAAAATAGATTTACCCGAAGGTAAAGAACATGCTTTTCTCAAATTCATTGCAATTCATAAAGAAAAACATGTTTTCCAAATAGTTCAATAGAAGTTTTTGTAGTGAAGAAAATATTTATATGGATAATAATTTAAATGTTGAATCTGTTTGTGTCAATATTTATCAATGGTTTTAGTTTAAAATATCTTTCCATTCGATTGTATTGGGAGTCGAAAATGGAATTGTTCAAGAGAAGCATCACTAAAGTGAATGCTATGTCATTGTGCTATTGATAACTAAAATTATCCGAAAAATTTTTCTTGTTTAAAGTTCTGTCCTTGGCCTGCATTTCTTAATATCATACCATCTCTTCGTGATATTCATAGTTTTTTGACACTCGAATTAATAATTAAAATGAGTCTTCAATGACGTTTGTAGTGGTGATCAATAATTACAATTTATATAAAAATAGTTCTTAATTTCATAATATTTTATTTAAAATTGATTATCAGCCTTGAATGACACTTGAGAGCAATACATTAGTTTTCTATTAACTTAAGCTTAAACTTTTTACTCTCAAAAACATCACTCAATGGAAAATAGAGTAATTTGGAAAAAATGAGAGCAAGTTTCTCAAGTGTTCCAAAAGAAATTTAGTCTCATTCCCGTGTTTTAATAACATTAATCTTGGGATTTGAAAAGTAGATTCAGTAATATTATTATCACATATTTAGTCAACTATGAGATTAACCCACTTGAAAGTTAGGGTAAAACTTGATTTGAACGACAGACTAGTGTTTTCCTACTGTATAAGTTTACATCATCTGAATTATGACTGGAATATTCTTGAATATGATAAAGTAAATTTATTTTTGACTTGAAATGAAAGGATTTTTTATTTATCACTCACTCTTACGCTGAATAAATAAATGTTCACCCATTGATCTTTACGTGAAAAGCGTATGACACACAATGTAAGAGTGGAGGATGAGGAAAGTGAAGGCAAGTTGGCTTAGTTTGGCAACAAGTAATTAGATAGAGAGCAAAATAGTTAAAAAGGGATTCAACCAAATATTTCAAGTTAGTTTCAAAAGTGGAGCGAACATTAAATGTATTTTTATGACACTTCAAAGACTTCAATTTTCATTTTGTATTCAGGCATTTCTTTGTTCAAGTCTTTATACTTGACATTAGGATTCACTCTGAGTTTTATCAGTTTTCAAGCATTTATTAATCAGTTTTGATTTGTTTTATTTTAAATTTTTAAATTTAAACTTATTATAATAGGGACACAACATTTACTTAATTACTCGTTTCTCAACGTATGAAATACTTGTTCACTTCCTATGTTTCGAATATGAAGTAATTTTATATTTTAATTAATAGAGTCCTCTTTTGTGCAGATTTTCCTTAATAGGTTTCTTATTGTAGTGAGTGATAGAAAGTGATCATTTCTACAGTTTTACTTTAGCGTCAATTGTTGTGCTGCTCTGCGATTTTGTGAATTTACGAGTTAGTCAAGGGTTAAAAGGCAGGCGAGTCTTATTTGACGATCAAATTAATTACTTGTAAGTCATTATTACTATTCATTTACAAGCTTAGGATTATCACTAATACCAATAATCAAGTGTTTTTTCATCTAATTCTTAAATTTTTCAAATAAAAACTAATAATAATATCAGATAAATTGCTTATTAATTAATATCAAACTGTTTGACGTTTTATCCCTGTCTTGACAGCAAATTTTTAATCTGAAAGCATAGCAAATAAATGAAATAGGAATCAGTTTATATAAAAGCCACTCTTCAAACTTCATAAATTATATTTAGTATAAATGTTTGAAGGCTTAATGTTTTGATGCAAATCATTTGGAAAATATCATTTCCATCAGTTCATTGAATTAAAACTAAGTGAATATTTATAATTCATAGTTAGAAAGTTGTTTGAATTGAATTATTTGTAATTTGAAGTGCTTTTGATATAATGAACAGACTTCTTAATTAATCATTCAACAAATAGTTCAAAGGGTTTGTAAATAAATACACTGTTGATAGTTATTATGAAAAAGCAGGCACTAAATGCACTTGTAATATAGCCATAATCGAGAGCTCCCAGTGTTTTATCAATTTAGTCAAGTGTTGGCTCAATTTCAATTAAAAGTAGTCAACAATTCTTTTTTATCGATTTCATCAATAGATAGTCAGTTTAAAATGCATTATATGTCAACTACAATAGTAAATAATGCATGAAATTATTTCATATAAATTATCAATTGTAAATCACTTCATGGCTTGAGCTTCAAACTCAAGCTTCAAATTCAAACTTCAATAAGTATTGAATAAAAGGAAATGACAAATATTTATTTTGAGATCAATTTAAAAAGCATGGAAGATATAAAATCAAAGTTCATAGTTCATAGTTCATCAGAAATATATTTTGAAAGAAAAAATTCTCTTCAATTCTCAAAGCATTAGTTAACTGAATTTCTTTTCAAACTACTGTTTTTTTAATTTGTTTATATAAGTTTCAAATCTAGTTCGTCGAGTGCTTTAATTGAGATTCTGTTGGATTATTAGTTAGATTTCCAATAATAATAATAAGGAAACGAAATAATAAAAATCATTATTGAAATTTGAGTTGCAATAAAAAGCATAAATCAATAAAACTTATAAAATACAACCAATTGAGATGAGTATTAATTGTCGCACTGCAGCAAATCATCCAAAATTAGATTTAAAAAAACAAGAAAGTAATTGCATAAGTATTACGTATGAGGTTTTAGTAGGTTTAAAAAATTTTGGCAACAATTATAACAAAAACAACGCCAACGCTTTACCAAAAGTTGAACGTCATATTCTTCGGTGTTATTAATTTGACAACTGGACGATTTTCGTTATAAAGCAGTTTAAATTATAGCTTACATCAGACTCTAAGGCTTCCAAAAATTTCGAAATCCTTAGTCATAACATTTTATTTTTAAAGCTAGTATTAATAGTAGGGATTCTTATTGTTTATTGTCTGTAAACTCTGTACTTCTGTCAGATTTTATCTCTATTTGATTTAAGATTTATGGTATTTTTTATCCCTTATCTCTAAATGTTTTAATTTACAAATTTTCTAATTATAAAACAAAGTTTTGGATCAGTTTATAGTTATAGTCAGTTAATCAGAATCTCAAATAATTCAAGACTTAGTGATCGAGAAAACCTAATCAGAAGTAATGAGTATTTAATTAAAGTTTTTTAACTCAAAATTTTAAAGATAAAAATTAATCACAAACTAAGAAGTAAATGTTGAGCGATAGAAGTTATTGATTATTGTCGTATAAATCGTATTAAAATAGAATTTCATTTATTTAGGCATCAGTTCTTGTAATAAGTTTGTAATGATTCCAATGTTAGATAAAGTTTATGAACTAACGAATCACTCAATTCATTGAATTACTTGACACTCGAATCTGAAAGCATTCCAGTTGAAAAGATAAGGTTAGGTTAGATTAGGTTACAGTTGAGCGAATAGTTCGACAAAATCACTTTGCATAGCATGTGAACGTATTTGTGCTAAATTTAGTAACTCTTTATGTCATTTGAAATTTGATTCACTCCTAATAAATAAGTTGATAATAAACTAGAAAGTAATGTATTTTAAATGACTCTAATCATGACATTAAGAGAGCTTTGATTGGATTCATAAACTAATTAGATTTTCTCTCCAACAGACACTTGATTTAAGTCAACTCTTCTCAACAGAAACAAATAGCTAGTGATTAGTGTGAGTTAATTGATATAAAGGACAACATGACTTCTGTGATACAGTTTGTCAACAGTGAATGTCATCCTTAATAATTGATCTCTTGAAAAGTTTTCAATTACTGGACTGTTAATTAAGTGATAAAAGAAGTACTCTGACCTCTGACACAGCATGACCTCTGCTTGGAGTCAATTGGAGCAGTTGCTCACATGTTGCGTTTGTTTGGATCGCTTCAGAAATCCTAAACTGCTTCCATGTCAACATACATTTTGTGGTGAGCCGTGTCTAGAAGGTCTGGTCGACTACGCCAGACGTCAAATAAAATGCCCCGAATGCAGGGCTGAGCACAGGATTCCTTATAATGGGGTCCAATCATTTCCAAATAATGTGACTTTAGCACGATTTTTGGATCTTCACCGGGGAATCACCGGTGAAGAGCCGGAACCACTTCCATCTCAAATGGACAGATGCGGAGTTTGTTCTGAAAAGGCGTTCTGTGAACGCTGTGCTCATTGTGATAAAAAGGTCTGTGAGGAATGCAAAGAAGCCCACTTAGAGATCTTGAGTCGAGAGATCTCCAGAATCAACACTCAAATACGAAGAGGTCTCGCGAAACTTAGTGAACATTCACAACAAACCAATAAAAACACTGAAAAATTACATTTGGGTCACAAACAAATCAGAGAAGAAATCACAGAATCTGTTCGAAGATTTATCAAAGATTTGAAAGATAAAGAATCAAAATTATTGCATGATTTGGATGAATACACACAAACAGAATCAAAGAATGGCGAGAAATTAAGGGAAGACTTGGAACAAGAGGTCACTAACATTACAAGCAATTGTGAACTCGTAGAGAAACACATCACTGAAAATGATGAGTGGACTGATGCAGAACTTGTAGAATATAAGGAGATATTTATGAAAACACTGGACTTTCTTCGAAATCTGGATCCGGACACAAGTGATTTTGCGAGAAAAATCAAATTTCAGTACAAAACAGATATGGATGTATTGAGACGAACGCTAATAGATTTCGGAGAACTGAAGATAACGACACCAAACATGTTATTATCTCCATCGGAGAGCAGTAACAATTTACTATCACTTCCGAATCAGAACAATTTGATGAGAAGTCAAAGTGATCATCGATTGGCCGCACAATTCCAAGCAAGAAAACAGGGAGACTCGAGATTTCTGGAGATATCTAGCAGTCAGGGCCGTTTGGGGTCCATTGCACACAGTGATTCTGAAAGAGATTCAAGACTAGATAGAGCTTCATCACCAACACGTCGATACAATCGATATGGTGTAGACCGACGGGATGCTGCGGATGATAGAGACTCGAGACTCGACTCGAGAAGTAGACTCCTAACAGACTACTCTCGAAACTGGCCGCGACCCAGTGATACTGAAGACTCTCCTCTTACAACTTCAACACAATTCAGATCTCGTTTCATGAGAGAACGCAATAACCAACAGGAACATAGTTTGGATGATCATGACTCTGACTTCGGAAGTAGTCATCGCAGTGTTCGCTTTGAAGAACCCGCGGCTCTGCCCAAACCTAAAGTTTTCGAAACCGAAGGGGCCGCGAGAGGACCCTTGAGTGGAGTCATTAAGTTAACCGATTCTCCGCATGTTATGGAAAGACTCCATCAAAATGAAGTCAGACAAAAGCTCAAAGAACAAGAAGAAAAAATTCCTCCGCCTGTTTCACAGCCACCGCCAGTCACCACAGCTCCTGTCCCTCTACAGCCAAGAAGACCTCCTTCAAGACAAGTGAGTGAAGATGAGATCGAGAAACAGAAAAAAGCAAATCAAGTGGCGGCCGCATCGACCGCAACGCCAACTCCTGTACCACAATCTCCAGTAACAAACAAAGTACCACAACCTCCTACTGTTCCCGAATCTCCACGAATAATCAATCGAAGAGTGACTACACTTCAAAAAGAAGAAGATCGCGTCAACAGATACAGTTCAGATTCATCGCGACGCGGATCAGACAGTAGTGTAACTGTCGATGATTCACAATTAGATGAAGAATCAGGTGATACTTCAGGAATCGCACGATTAGCGAATCGAAGAAGAGTCGGTTTAAGCACTGATGAAAGCGATAGTTCTCGCGTTACAACAATAGCAAGACAGACATCGAGCCCAAGGCAAGTATTAGATACCACTATCACTACTTCTCCCACCACTACTTCTACAGAGGAACCAAAGCAAGACTCTCCTGCCTCTCCTGCGACTCCTGCCACTCCTGCGACTCCTGCGACTCCTGCGACTACTGCCACTCCTGTGACTACTGCCACACCTGTGGCTACTGCCACTACTGTGACTACTGCCACTACTGCCACTCCTACGACTCCTACAACTCCGACAACTCAGACAACTATCAATCTTCTCAACAAATACAGGATCACATCAAAAGCTAAGAGCTCTTCATTGGCATCACAACCACAGTCATTGACTTCTAATAACTCGATAGAGAACGAGAGTGAGAGCAGCACACAATTAAGTGATTTGTATAGTTCAAGAACTTGTGCCAGATCTCCATATGTACGACATTCAAGTGATGTACGTTTTGATAAACCCAGTAATTTAAGTCTCACGGGTTATTCACCATTACTTTCTAGTACTAGTAGAAGAAGTCCAACGCCAACTTATGACAGCTCAACGACTAACCAAAAATCTTCAGACGCTTCAACTAATCCATTGTTAGCCACAAATTGTTCTATAGGTAGCAGAAGTCGCGACTATAGGTCTTATAGTAGATCGGGTTCACCCGAGAGTCAGGTGCGGCGGGTGAGTCTTGACGAGTTCAGGGGTCAGGAAAGACCTAACTATAACCCATACAGACAGGCCAGACCCACATTTACTAGTAGTAATTTTAGTCCAATTCATTCATTACCATTAACTCGAGAAGAACCTTATGTAAGAAGTCCGACATCTTCACCAATTTCTACAGAACCACAACAATCATCGTATAGACACACGCTATCATCTCTTGGTTTTCCAGATTCAAGTAATGAGCGAGAAATCATTACGCAATCTTTCGATTGGGGAATTAGTGTTTTAGATTATATTTGCTATTCTATTGGGTTTATTATTTTCATTACTGTTATTATATACAGGTCTGTACGTTCGCCGCTGGGGAAGAACTTATCGCTAACACATTCAGAAGTTAATGATGTAAATAATGCTAATATAGTTAGACATCCAATTGGATCCGACAAAAAGGACAATCGAACCATTTCTAATGACATCGATAGTGAGTCCAGTGATAGTAATGCTAGTAATGAGAGTAGTGGTGAGACCGATAGCGCGTCTGATGAGGAAGAAGACACATCAGCAGCTATCACAACGCCTACAAACGGAAGCTCGAGTAGCAACCGATCGGTGGTCCCCAACACACAGCTCAATGAGACTCAACACAGGTCTGAAAGAAATGTTGAATTGCCAGCATCTGTAAGCACTTTATTAAATCGTAGTGCGCAGGCGAGGAAGGATAACATCAACACCATCAACAAAACTGACTCTCTAGACAACCGAACATTTGGACGATTCACCCGCCAGAACACTCTTACCGATAGCGAAATCAATACCAGTACTGACAAGACTTATAAGATCAGGAAAACATCAAGAGAAGAAGAAAGCAGTCCCTCTTATCAGTCCAAACGCAATCTCAGTCGAGCGGCTACTCTTGAAGACGATGATGACCATTCGCCCGCCACTTCAGCTTACAGTCGATTTTTGTCTCGAAGCAGAACAAGCGCTGCCTTAGCCAACAAAGAGGAACCCGAAGATTCCAAATTTTCATATACTCGACGAACTGATAAATATGGTTCCACTTCAACCCCTTCTACTACTCCTTCATATCGAAGCCGTTTGGCCAAAAGCAAAAGTTCGCATTCAATTGGTATACATCTTCTGCGTAACGAAATATCCCAAATTCAGTTCAATAATCGTAGCACTTATTGCTTATTAATACATATCAATAACTTTCGATCGAATTTGTACTGATTTTGATTTTGTTTTAGGCTATGATGACAGCGATGAAGAAAATGTGAATCCCATTTCCCCATCTTATAAAAGCAAATATGGAGATTCTTCAGCTCTTACCAATAGAAAGACATCCCGATCAGGATATACTTATAGGACTCGCGAACAAAGTCCAGCTCCTGAGGAGGAAACAGGTTTTCAATTTTGAATTTATTCATAAAAATCCATTTCTCTAAACATGAATCATTGATAGGATCAGTTGCACAATACCTTATTAACAAATATGGTACTAAAAGCTCGAGTTCAAAGGTAGATCCGAGTAAATCCTCATCAATCCTAAAAAGCAAGAGCTCTCATATTTTATATGGTCGAAGTATTTCAAGCTCTGATGAAGAGACATCGACCGCATCTATTCCTTATCGTCGAAGTAGTCGTGATAATGACACCTCTGCCTTATCTATGAAAACACCCACTTATGGGTTGACTTATCCGAGACAGATGTATATGCAAAAGAAGAAGATGATGATGCGTATCGGGACTCGAGGTACGGAACCCGGTTGTTTCACTTGGCCTCGAGGCGTGACTGTAGGACCTGACAATAATATAGTGGTCGCCGACTCTTCTAACCATCGGGTCCAAGTGTTTGACTCGACCGGAAGATTTATGTTTGAGTTCGGAACATATGGAAGCGCTGACGGAGAGTTCGACTGCTTGGCGAGTGTTTCAGTGAATAGAATCGGTCAGTTCATTGTTTCCGATCGATACAACCATCGAATCCAACTCTTTGATCCCACCGGACGATTCCTCAGGACGTTTGGTTCTGAAGGACGTGCTGATGGCCGGTTCAGCTATCCCTGGGGTATCACTGCTGATGCCTTGGGATTTATTTATGTTTGCGATAAAGAGAATCATCGCATTCAAGTCTTTCAAAGTGATGGTACATTTGTTGGCAAGTTTGGAACCATTGGCAGCAGAACTGGAATGCTTGAACATCCACATTATATCACTGTTAGCAATACCAATCGAGTTATTATTAGTGACAGCAATAATCATCGCATTCAGGTTTGCTTTCCATATCCAGTCTCACTATTTTAATCATATCTATCATTCATTCATTTCCACTTTCACTCATACAGAGTATCTATTTTTACTTCTCATTTATTTATTTATTCGTTATGTTCATAGATATTTGATGTAAACGGTCGCTCACTGTCTACATTTGGCACAGAGGGTAAGTCTACGACTCGAAACTTTTTCAACTGCAAAACTTCGACAATAATTCCATTTCTTTTTGGGATCGTTTTTATTCTACTTTTATTGTATACAGTTTTTTAAGACTATAACTTTGTTTAACAATAATTAACAACAAATACTATTCAAGTATACACTTAATACTGAGTTATTAGAAAGCATTACATCAATATCTTTTAAGATAAAAGAACTTTAAAATTTGAATGAGATATGATTTTTTTAAACTTACTTTTTTGTATTGATGCCAATTTGAATTTAGTATTAAAAGTTTTGATCAATTGATATTTCGCGTTACTCGACATTCAAATTATTTATAAATGTAGTTGAGGTTATGCATGACATTGAAAAATAGATAAGTGGAGAGTTTATAATTAGATACAATACGTAAATCTAGTAGTAAATTAAAAACAATCATTTCTCAACATAACGATCAAATTCTTCACTAAATTCTGTATATTGTGAGTTGAAAGACATTCAATTCATCTAAAGCCATAAGTTGGAAATTTTCTTCAGATACCTTATACTTATACTACATATCAAATATCCTATAAATGAAAAAAATCTTTAGTCTCATCATTGAGATGCTGATTACTTGAAGATTTTGTTGAATAAATTTGATTTTGAATCGAAGAACTTTTAAGTACTAAGAATTAATATCTGAAATTTGCATATTATATGATGGTTGTTAGGTTCTGGTGACGGGCAGTTCAAGTTTCCAAGAGGTGTTGCTATCGATGATCAAGGATTCATAATTGTGGGCGACAGCGGAAATAACAGGTAAGTTAAAGTATACCAAAAGATTTCAAAATGGATAATAATATCTTTATTCAAATATTCAGAATCCAAATTTTCAATCCTGATGGAACCTTCTTGAAGGTATGCATTTATGCTTGCATTTCATAGTCATTAATAATTTCATTTTTTCAGTCCTTTGGCACGTGGGGTTCGGGTGACGGAGAGTTCAAAGGTCTGGAAGGGGTTGCCATCACATCTACTGGTAACATATTAGTGTGTGATCGCGAAAATCATAGAATTCAAATTTTCTAAACCAACATTTTCTATTTGTTTTCCAATGAGTAAAACTCAAAGTAAAAAATCCAAAAAATACAAAAATAGCTCCTTAAAGAAGATTTAAATTCAGTTTTATTTAGTGTTTCAAAAATTGATTCGCATATGAAGTGCCAAATTATTTATTTACAAGAGATGTAGACCTATCCTGGATGTTAGGTCTATAATCGTTAAAAGTTGCATAACTGGACTTTCTAACAGTCACTTCAAAAGTTCAGATTATCTTTATTTGTCTGCATCCAATTGAGTATTTCAAAGGTCTTCAGAGTATCATTTGTTAGGTTTTAATTTCTTTTGTTGACTAACTTTAAATTCTATTACTAGTGATTTTCAAATTATGATATTATTATAAATTAAATGAAATGTAAATTTTTAAATTCTGAAATATTGCTCAATTAATAATTATTGTTAAATGAGTTGTTTAAGTCATGTATGAAAAATGCAAAAACATTAAATACAATAATAATAACTTTGAATTACAGAAAATGTCAATTTCTTGAATAAGTTGAATAATAATCAAATTTTACGGCATTTCTAATTCGAAAAAGAGTATAATATTCAATACTAGAATAAATTAATATAAATTATAACATCTGAAGAAAACTAAGATTTTTGGTGAAAGACACAACTTGTACTTGATTTGCGTCCCCTATAAGTACCTCTTGTTTGAAAATCTTCGATAGACGAGACTTTTTTGCATCGCCTGTTGAAACACTTGTAAACACTGATACACAAGAAAGTGGACAACAAGAATATAATGATGTCCAATAAGTATTCGGAATACGAAAAGTCTGCGGTCCAACCGTTGCCTTTAGTATTGACGTTAAACTTGACATCAATGAGATTGAAGTGCACTTGTTTTCCTGCAATTATATCATTAACTTAACTTCTAATAGAGCGTAAAGTAATGCTACAAATGTTGAGTAAGAACTACATTACCATTGAAGCTGTCAATTATTAACAAAACGAATCCGGCGAAGAGTTTTGCGCCTTCAATGAATGTGGTGACAATCAACATGTCCACTAACGAAAAACAGGCGCTAATAAATATGCAAAACATAACGAGTGCATATAAATACATGACACTTGTTATCAAAATCATAGTCCATTTGCGAATTTTCGGATCATTCAATTCGGCGGATAAAAATACAGCGCATTCTGAGGAACAATCCTTCATCTGGTCTTTTGTCATTTCATAAGAAGTATCGTTAACTAATTCATTGTCATTCAAACTTTTTTGTAGTCTTTTTGAATCCAAGTTTTTCAGAATATTTGTGGATTCATTGAGCTCTTCTTCATCCAAAAGTATAGTCATGTTCGAGAGGTTCTCGTCTTTTATATCTTCATCATTCTCAAGAACATAACCAAACTCTTCAGGCCAACCATTATTAGACGATGTTTTATCACTTAAATTTTGCTCACCTTTGGGTTCTTCTTTGGGAAAAATATCTTCTGAATCATCTTTTTGTTGATATTTATCGTAGAATTGGTCTTCATTTTGTGGTTCATCGTCAAAAAATGATGCATTCGATTGATATGAATCGTTTTGTAATGATTCTTCTGGTTTGCTTTGATTGTAGGTGACCGACCAATCAAGAGTTATCTTATTGAATGCTTCTTTTGCTAAATCCTCAGCTTTTTGTTTAGTCTCATAATAATCGTCTGACGAGAAATATCGTGAATCGTCTACGACTTCCTTACCATTAGATCGTTTGACTCTAGCTTTTGAGTGACTTTCAGCCGATTTGACATTAAAACCACGAAAGGCCGTGAATATGGCAGACGAGTGATGGGATATGAATAGTTCTGAAGAATGATTGCTAGCGGTTGCGTTACTGCAAGGAATACAATCAAAAGTAGTGAAGACTAACCAACTCGCATGAGTGCAGTATATTATTCGACTCAACAATGAAATCAATGACAGAATAATAACTACAAAACGAAGAACACTACACTTCTTCCTATTATAGGGTCTGTCGCGAGAGATCTGTCTTGAAACTCGAGGCATTTTCACTAATACTTCACTAAACTTTCACTAACAAAAAGCAGATTATTTAACAGTATTTTCAGGTGATTTCGAATATATTTGTCAAAAACACCTTTAGTTATGTTATACATTGTTAAGAACGAGGTAGTGATGTGTGTGTTAGTGATATCTATAATGACAGCAAATAAGATATTGTAAGTCTCGATATTATCGTGACAAATATAGCGTTAATATTCGTGCACTTCAATGATCCCAAAATTAAGTGAAGTGCAAAATTTTAGCCTAAATTCAATTTTTCCAAAACTCATTGTATGACTGATAAGGAATATGCATAAAACCAATTTTAATCAAAAGTTTGTCAGATCGGTATTAGATATGTATTGAACCACTCATGCGATTCTTTAACCGAAAAAAGTTTTTGAGTTCAGATCTTTTGACATATAAGTTAAATATTTAATAATTCAACAGATGTCAGTAATTGAGGTCAATTGAGGTCAATTGACTCCTTCCTAACCCAACAAAACTAAATTAAATACAAATCCATAGAATTTAAACACAAGCTATAAAGACAAATGTATATTGAGATCAAATCTCATACATCAATACGCATTTGTTCATTCATTTAACAAATTATTCAGTTTTTGGTTAAGTCTTTCAATGCATATGTGAAAATATCTGATTAAACTTATAGATAATTTCCTAAATTCTTTTGTTATTCAAAACAGATAGCAATTTGATGGGTTTTAAAGTTTAACTTCTTTTCTTATTATAGATTTAATTAAAAAACACATAAAAAGATACATTACTAACGCATGAGTGACTTAAAACCAACCAAAATAAATAATTTATCGAACATTTCTTTTAAAAATAACCATTTCTTATAATCTATAATACAATTTACAAGAGTATTGACTCAAACTATAGTTAAAAACAAATCTCTAGAAAGCGAGTCAATAGTGAATTACAATGAAATGAAACTAAAACTTAAAGCTATTATTAGTGTCTAATTTGATAGCAAAAGATGCGCCACAAGAACATCCCTGTCCTGACTGAGGATTATTGACAATACGAAACGCACTTCTAATCAATTCTTCGTTATAATCAATAGTTGAGCCCTTTATATACTGAAGACTAGTCTCATCGATGACTACTTGGATGCCATTCTTCTCGAAGATCCGATCGTCTGAATTGACTTGATTGGAGATCTCAAACTTGTACTGCAGTCCAGAACATCCGCCACTTTCGACCTCAACTCTCAAGTACTGGTTCTTATAATCAGTCACTTTCTTGAGTCTTTCCACACAACTATCGCTAATTATAATGGTTTCCAATTCTTCTGGTTTTGGTTTTGACAAACTTTCGCTTGAATTTGACGATACATTACTCACTCTTCTCAATAAATTATTATTTTGTACTAAATATTTATCATTTTGTTTCAGATTTAATGGGTTTAAAAGTTTGTGAACTATTGATGTCAACAAAAGCCGATTCATTGTTTCAAATGTTTTGGTTCGCATTTAATAAAACAGTAATAATTGACGTGTTCTTTAAATAAACATAACTTTTGCCCCTTTTTGTCATTTCAAAACAGTTTATTATTAATTCATATTTTC
>JAQFZT010001493.1:0-14962 GCA_034696325.1 Camisiidae sp.
GAGAGAGAGAGGGAGAGAGAGAGAGAGAGAGAGAGAGAGAGGGAGAGACATGCAATATCGGTGTACTATTAAAAATATATAGCTATGCAATGAGAAAAGTTTCTTGAGTATACACAATTTGTGAGAAGATTTATGCATGAAAAATGAACATTTTATTTGAAATGCAGAAAAATATACACAAACTTTAAAAAATATCTGGAAATCTAAACAAATATATATTTAACATTTAAAACAGACATTTACTTTATAGACTTTGTGTTCAAACGTATAAACTTTGAGGTTTTTGTTTCTATATTTTGAATTTGAATATTTTGCATCTATTATACCATTTTACTAATATTATTAATACCATTACTTATTCAATTACTTTTATTGGCAACTAATTAACCTTTGTAATGACATCTTAATAATATGAAATCTTTGTAATCGTTATCTTCTCTTTCGGTTATCAATAAATAAATTGCTTTTAACTATTATTTGATTCATTGAGATGTTCATTCATTCATTCATTTAAGAGAAAATACTAATAATAAGAAACTTAATACTGTTTTAAATTTGAAACAGAGTTTTAATGAATGTTTTGTTAAATTTAGAATAAATTCACTACAGTTCTTAGTAAACAAATATATATTTAACATTTAAAAGACACGTTTCTGCATAAACTTTGGGTTCAATCGTGTAAACTTTTAGCTTTTTATTTCTATATTATATTTGAATTAATTTTCACAAATATTATATATGACACAATTTTTAAAATCATTTTAAAAAATCATCTGAATATTTTGCAACACTATTATACCATTTTACCAATATAATTAATTCCATTACGTATTCAATTACTTTTATTGACAACTAATTAAACATGAAATCTTTATTATCACTATCTTCTCTTTCGGGTTTCAATAAATAAATTAATTCTAATTATAATTTGATTCATTGAGATGTTTACACAATTATTAAATTGACTCTACCCTAGTGTAGCATGGAGCAACTTAAATTTTAAATACTTATGATAAGGATCGAAAAATAATTCATTAATGTCACACAAATAGTATACTTGAAATATATATATAAATATATCTATTTTGCTATCATTTAATGTTTTAATTATAAGTTTTGTATTAAATATATCTGTGAATATGATTAAATGTGTTTAACTCAAAACCGAGTGGAATTTTATTAAATTTTTTACATTAGTTTAGTGAATGATATTTTAGTTAATAATATTCTATCTTTAAAATTTATCCTATTCACTTAATTCTAACGAATTATCGGTTTTTCTATTATGATTTTAAATTGAGTAATAAATATATCTGTGAATATGATTAAATGTTTTTAACTCAAAATCGAGTAGATTTTTATATACTTTTATAGATTAATTTAGTGAATGATATTTTAGTTAAAAATATTTTGTATTTAAAATTTATCACAATCACTTAATTCAAATTTAAATTAGCAAATTATGGGTTTCGCTATTTTGATTCAATAGCTTTAATTGTTAAATTTAATTCAGTTGGTGCTTCACTTGTTAAATTTAACCTAGTTGGTGCTTTAATTGTTAATTGTTAATTAAGTTTGTAATTTAATTGTTAAATTTATTTCAGTTGGTGCTATAATTGTTAATTTTAATTCAGTTGTTGCTTTATTTGTTAATTTTAATTCAGTTAGTAGTTTTTATCACAATTAAGTGGGTAAAAAGGGGATGAACTGAAACACTGTTAGGCTTAAGGTGGGAGGATTTAGAAGCCAGTTAGTCTATCTAATCGGAAATGAGAGGTGGGAATTAGTGCTTTCCTTTATGTTAAAAAAAGCGTATAAGATTTGTGTACTGAACACATCTACTACTTGCTAGTGATCTGTTTGGGATCCATGCATCGTATTGACAACAGATTGGATTACATATATGTTGTTTAGCGTAAAGGTAATGCAATTTTTAGTCAAAAATACATGCAAAAAGACTATCGGTTTTGCTATTATGATTTTAAGTTATGTAATATCTGTGAATATGATTAATATGTTTAACTCAAAACCAATAAAATTAAATATGCCTTTTTAGATTAATTTAATTAATGATATTTTAGTTAATAATTTTTTATGTTTAAAATTTTTCCCATTCATAAAATACTAACTGAACTTGTCGGTTTTGCTATAGTGCTTATTGGCTAAGTATTAAATATATCTGTGAATATTTTTAAATGTGTTTAACTCAAACCCGAGTGGAATTTTGTATACTTTTTTAGATAAATTTTAATACAAATTGTTTCCATTCCAATACCCCGCCATTACATAATATGGCTTAACTTTAGAATATGGGCTCCGCCCCCAGGGGACGTGACTTATATATTTTGACTTATCCTTGTGTGTAGAATATGAATATAAAATATTACCGTTAGGAACTCAAAGGGGGCGGAGTTATAACGAAAAAATTGAAAAACTTGAAAAATCCTAAGTAGTATTTCTTATTTCTGAGAGATTTTTTTGAGGGTCTGTACACACAATTTTGAACACAAAGATCACTTGTACTTACTCACAAAATTTGTTCATTGTAGTTCTAGCGGTTCTCAAGATATTCAAGAAAGTATTAAAATCTAATTATAACATTTGAATGAAAAATTAAAATTTTTTCTCTCAATGTATTTTTATTCTAGGTTAGGTTAGGTCTATGATTTATAATTATTAAGGTACCTTGGCGAGATTAGAAAACGAAGACACATTAACAGTGTAAAAACATTAAAATCCACTTTTTATAGTTAGGTGCCTCTTAATCTATTAACCTACCCAACCCAACGTGACCCAAAAAACCTGGGCTAACATAAGTAAGGATTGGTCTTTTCGCTTCGCGAAGCTGGGGATTTAAATGTAGGGTTTTGAGGATTAAAACTCTTTCTACTAAACAAAGTCCAGCACTCACCCCAAAACACCTTTAGGTTATATTAGACTTCATTTGCATTATTTTGATTGAGATAAATCTTGATGAAAACTTGTTTCAAAGGTTATCAAGAAATGCAAAACTTCATTTTATTCATCTCTTAGTTTATCAGGTTGTTTGGTCTAGTGGTCATTGTAAGGGACTCTCAATATAGAGTAATAGGGTTCGAGCCTTTTAAGAGTTCATTTTTTCATCTTAATTTTAATTTTTTTTCAAGTATTTAAACTTTTATACAATAAAATTCTTTATAGAATCTAATAATTTCTAAACAGCATCTGTAATATTTTTAAAATTAGAGTTCAATATAAAGTGAATTATTAGTTAATAATATCTAATTTAATATTTTGAATTTGAGGTCTCATTATGAAATATATGAATATTTGATATTATGGATTGAAATTAAAGTTGAAATATTATTGGTTTTTATTTATTTATTTGAATTCAAAATTTAAATTCAAAACTTTCCCAAAATGAAAAGCTCTCAAACTTTTTTCACACTCTATCGTGAACTTAGACTTTGATTTGGGATTATAAGACAGACCCTATCGTAATCGTATTTATGGTCATTCCTCAATGAAAAGGGCCCACATTTACGATGGCTTATGTCTGCTTTTTAAGAATACTGCTTTAATTCTTCTTCAATATTCACTAAAAATAGATACAACTTATATTGAGTTTTGAGAAGATTTCTTGATTCTATTCTTCAATGAAGAATATTTCTATGAAGATTAAATTATATTATTAGAAATTTTCTATCAATATGTTTTATAACCTAATTTAATGCCTCGAAAATTTATATGAATTTTGAATATTGATATTAATTTAATCAATGAAGGACATTTATGATCAGCGCTCTGGGTTCCTAAACTCTCGCTCTCAAAACTAATCTGTTTCCAAAACTTCTCACGCTTGGCATTAACTCTTATCACTGAACACCAAACGCTGTCCATCACTGAATTAGTTGGAAAACTCAGCCCTGAACGAAAGTTTGCCGAAAAAGCACGGATTTCGATTGAAGTCAAAACAGTTTCACATGTTTCCACTTTTGCCCTGTTCCACTTTAGAAATACTTCTGCCCTCATGAGCTGAATAGAACTGACATGATCTACAACTACATGTTACTTGATGATTGCCAATGAAGAAAATACAGCCACAACGGCGAACATTTCTATTGCAACATATATTGTTGCTAACTTTCAAACATGCTTCACTATCAACTAGTGCTGATCCACAAAATTTAATTTTCGAAAATTTTCAAATGAGAAAAAAAACTTACAGAATGTTACGCTAAACACGAGTGCAACTACGAGAATAGTGATTAAGTGACTTCCAATCATTTTGAATTTTCGCTTTTTAAGTGAATTCAATGATAAGTTTTTTCTTATAGTTAAGCTTCATCTGAAATTAAGACTCATTGGTCGTCTTTATATATGTTTAAAGAAATTTATTATGGGAAAAAGCATCTGTATAACGAGACAATTTGCTGTTTTATCAATTGAATGGATTGATATGAAATATGTATAGATTTTTTCTCCTTGAAGATCATTTTAAATTTACACTCATTGAAGACTATTAAAGATTAAATACCAAATCTATCCCTATAGAATAAAACTACATGACTCTCAAAAATTGAATTATATTAAAATAACTTTAAAATAATAAGCTTCATTTGAAATTAAGACTCGCTTTATATATGTTTAAAGAAATTTATTATGGGAAATAGCATCTGTATAAAGAGACAATAAATTTGAGTTAATTTCATTGAAATTGAATAAACAAGCATTCGAGGTAAAGGTTTAGTTTCTAATCTAAATCACAAATAAAATATTCATAGAAAAAACTGTAGATAAAAAAATGACAGCCGACTGATTAAATGAAAGTTTATCATGTACATAAAAAAAGTAAAAACATTGATAAATCTTGAATAAAAGTGTTATTTTTAATATCTCCAGCTGAAGGTTATTACATGGGATAAAAATTTCATATCACATAAACTTAGAAATCAAAAAAATATCCAAACTTTATATGCTTTCAGAACTAATTGTCACAAAAGAATCGATATAAATATTTTCAGGTTGAAAATTGATCAAAATGTATATTATTTTGGTAAAAATTAAAATAGAAATTAAAGTTTTTAAGCATCAGACACGTGTTTATGAATTTGTTTTTAATAAAGAGTCAAAGCATAAACAAATCATGAATTTCAGAACAGTGAACATAACAAAATTTAGTAAATTGTGATTTGAGAATCAGAATCGTTTTGAATCTCAAACTTATGTTTAAACATAGATTTTATGTTCAAATGTTTTAACTTTTTAAAGAATTTTTTCTTAAACAAAATATGTTTTACCCAAAAGTTTTTAAATATTTTATAATTCTATTGCAAGTGATTGCTATTGAAGCAGTTTTTTCGATAAATTCATGATATTATCACTTATAAGAGCAAAAAAAATTATTACTTCGAAAAATGCCACTAATTATGTCTGAAGACGGATATAGTGGTGAATCATTGCCGTATAATTACTATCCAAGACATGTAAGACAATTGAACAGTCAATTAGTAGATGAAAATCAAAGAGAAACTACTTTTGACTCAAAACCATTGATCAATATTTTTGCACTCAAGCAGAAAATCGTCTCAAATAAAGCAGTTTTAGTGAGAAAACTAATTGATGAAACAATACTTACTTTAAAATTAATATTACGTGTGTTCACAAACTCTTCTAATCACAACTTTGACTCTAATGAAAGGAAACCAATTAAGATGTTTTGGGTTCAGAGGTATTGACGATGATTATGACAGTGTTTGAGTCCTGTTTCTCATTAATTTAAATATTTTTCAAATGTCAAAAATACTTTGAGGAGAAGCTTTTGACTAATTATGAAATTATTTTTAGATTGACGTTTTGTATTTATGTTATGGAAAGATATCTAATGAGCTAAAAATTGCTAACTTTTTTCCTTAAAAAATTTGTTTAATTAAAATATCTTTTAATAAATTATTTATGCATAAATATGTTTTCTTAAATTGTTTATAATTTTATCTAATACTGAGTAAATCATATAATAATTATTACTGAAACTTTCGTATGTCATAAAACATTAAATTTATCTTAAATGTTTGAAGTGTTTTCAGCCCTTTTAATACAAAATTTAGTTTAAGTCGAAGGCAGATGAATGAATAAGACGTTATAGCTAGGCGAGCCATTTTGATAGTCGCGAAAACAGAAATCATAGTCAATTTTCTCTTCAGGAGCTATATGTTCATCATTCATGGTCTTTAAGGCCACAATTTATTTGTGAATTTTTTTATAATAGGCCTTTTAATTAGTTTTTACTATTTTAAATGGCGAAAAAATTGTTTTCAACAAATTATTAAATCACCAAATTTTGACTAGATTTGTGTAACATGAGAAAAATATTTTTGGGAGATATTGTTAGGACAAAAATTTAGGGGCCATCAAAGTGACTCGCTCAGTTATAACATTTTATTCACACATCTCCTTTATCACACTTT
The DNA here is from genome assembly GCA_034696325.1 of Camisiidae sp. NCBI lineage: Eukaryota > Metazoa > Arthropoda > Arachnida > Sarcoptiformes > Camisiidae > Camisiidae sp. Next base: position 6,447 of record JAQFZT010001493.1, read on the forward strand.
TTTTTTAAATGTTAGAATAACTATGCTTCAAATCAATAATAAACTTTATTTAAAAATATCATCAGAAACTTTTATGAAAATGATAGCCTTATCATCTTCCTTGGCAATTACTATTCTTCCAAAATACAAGTGATAAAATATTTTATGAGATAACGTTATTTATTCTGTCTTTATCATATTGCCATGGTTTTCCACTAGATATGTGATATGTGTGATGTTTCATTTTTAATATCTTCACAAGTAATTCAAGAAAGCATTATATTGATTATAATAAGTGAATTGAAGTTTAAAAAGTAGTTAAAAACGGCTAATACATTCTATTATAAAAAAGCCCACCAAATTTTATAATATGAATTGATTCTTATAACGGTCATTCCATATTTCTAAGTTATACCTTAATTGTAAAAGATAACTATTTAAATAGGTTCTTGTGAATGAATCGTCATTTTAAATATTTTTAACAATCAGTTATAAGTGTGTTTCTAGAAAAATTGGTTTCACTTCGCCATTCTTTAAAAATTTGACTTCATATTTGATATGATAAGTTGAAAAATAGTGAAAACCTGTGTTTAAAAAATGTTTTAATGAAAATAGTGATTCATAATTTTTCCAACTAAGTTTTTTATTCATTTGACCGTTATGAGACTTATAATTTTTCTGCTGTTCATAAACAATTATTGTGAGCTTAAAAGAATAATGAGTCAATATGCTTAATACTATTTCTTCATAATATAGATGATTTGGTTGAAGTAACTGATGCAAGTAAATCTCCACTGAGTAAGTAATTAAGACAAAGTCTAAAGAAAATCCATATCAATGACTCGATTGCAAATAATTCTAACTCTCATAGACCTGTAATGAGTAAAACACATTGAAACACATTGTGTAGCAAACCTTTAAACAAAGCGTAACCTTGAATGTGTTTTACTCGTTACAAGAGTTATAAGAGTTAGGATTATTTGCAGTCGAGTCATTCATATGTTCAAATTCTAGAATATTAAGATATATTTTTATCAAATGAAAATTATATCTTAAAATCAAGATAATTTTAAATATGGTACAAAAATGTAGTCATTTTATAGCAATCTGAATTTTAGTTTATTCTTTGATGTTTATTATGTTTTTCTTTTTTCTTATAAAATGTAACTGAGCAAATTATTTTTTTTAAGTTACAACTGTAACAGTTGAAAGTATCTACGAATGTAATCCGTCAACAGTTGTTGAAGAGATTGAATTAGTCCATGCATACAAACTAACCGAAAATGATGTGTCGGTTGAGAATAAGAATCGTTATATTATTCATTTAATTACTTTAGCCGATGAAGAGCCAGAAGAAATAATAATTCAATACATGAATACAACTATGTCCTATGCACATGGTATGTATTGTGCTTCTTACAGATATTATTTCATATTTAAATTATATTTTGTAACTTAAAATATGAAGGATTTGTCTATGGCATAATTAATGGTCAGATAATAGACGGTCCATGTTCTGGTTCAACCGTTTTAGTTGCTCATATTTATCATATCCTGGATTTGAGTAACATCTTATCAGCGAATGGATTGACTGAAGCCATCTCTCTCAAGTCATCGTTTACTTTTCTAAATGGCACATGTGGTAAAAGCATTGTCTGTTTGGGAGAGGTAACGAGTTATTTTAATCCTGGTTTGACTTTTGATAAATTAGTTAAAATACCTATTCAAAGTCTAATTATCTAAATTATGAAACATTTACTGAATTCATAATAATATGTCAAAAATCTCTATGAAAAACATTTAATAAAAAAATGAATTATAAATAAAATATTAAATCTTTCTTTTTTGATATTTTATTGAAAAACAGCATTAATTTCATATTTTAAATTATGAATAATTTTTTTGTACAGTCATTAAAAATATTGACCGAAACTGTTTTTGAGAGTAAGCTATGCCTTAACTTTGATAATTTTGAGCTACATTTTTTTAAGCAAATGCTTGGTTGACGCTGAACTTTTGGCTTGGGATGCGTCATTTACCACTCCAAGGTTTATCAATGGATACAGGTCATTTGATCAAGAAAACTGGATAATGATTTTTTAATTCTAATGCAGGGAATCAAAATAACTTAGAAAATTGATGGAAAGTATATTTTGTTTGGCTGAAAAACTCATAACTTTGAAGTGACAGCACTTCAAACTAGAATTTTTGAAGAAACATAACATTGTTATTCAAAAGCCGAAAATCTTCAAATTGGTATCAAATAGAAACTTTATAGAAGCTCTTTCAAGATATTATATTGACATCGAAATTGGATTACAATTCCATTAATTATTTAGCTTTAATTATTTTCCTATGTATTTTTGGTTTGTTATAAAGTTTTTTCGATATGAATAGACAGCAATTTAAAATGAATTGGAAAAAATCTGTTTTTGAGAGAGAATATTTCGTTAAAAATATTTCCCACCCATAGTTATTTTCTAATTTTTTTCTTATCAATTTATATATGACAGTAATGTTGTAAAATAATGTGGTGTATTTAATAAATTACTTACTTTTCACTTTATAAGTTTTTGAAATAATATTTTTTCATAAATGCTCCACAAATATAATATGAATTACATCTTAGATTATATTTTTGATTTTATTTTGTCAAAGTACTTCTTCGACTCACAGTGTAGGTGCACACCCCATCACATCCATCACTGGTCATTTCATTCATTAATTACTTATAATTGTTTGACACTATTTCTCATAACAACTCTTTTTAATTTGAATTAATGAGTGAGTTTTCAATTATTTTTAATGTGATTTATTGTTTACATTTCAAAAACACATGTTTTTATTATCAACATTTTAGGAAAAGATTTCTTTAAGTAAAAGAATGATTAAAGAATTGAATGAAAATATGAGTCAAAGAATTGATTCAAGAAAAAGAAAGACAATGTGGTTATAATTTGGTCTCTTCACAGATTTGGAGACCATTTAGTATAGAGACCAGTTTTGTGTATTGAGCCTCTAGTGGTACCAATAGATTCCTTTCGTCTCAAGGATCACATAAATGTAGGTCTCATTAAAACATGGCTCCTGGTTTTCGAGTTATTCAACTTTAAAGTCGATAAAATTAAATTTAATAAAATTAATTTTAACTGAGAAATATAAGAAATAGAATGTTGTCATTAGAATTAGTGCACTTTATTTATGAATGAATTGATGATGCGTTCTTTCATTGTTATTGTATTCAAGTGTTTTTGGTTTTACAATAAGTGAAAACAATATACTTGTTATATGATTCGTTGCTCCCTTGCGTTCGATCAAAATGGATCCTAAAGTAGTTTATTTTAAAGATTTAAGTCTTATTTAGGGTATAAAATAAATTAAATTTGTCCAAGTCAATTGTACATGAGTAAAATTAATTTTAGTCTTACTTAGATGAGGACTATGTTCGTTCGCGAACTTGATCTGTAAAATTTTTGATTGCTCCTAACAGATGTGCGTTCGGCCATAATTGGTTCCGAACTGTGTCAACAACTCCTTTTTAACTCAACAATCAATGATTTTCGGTAATTATTTTATCCAAATCATTTTCAATTAAGTACAAGGCGAAATATGTTTTTACTACGAACTCGTTAAGAACTATGTTCTTTAGCGATAAAGGAAATATGTAATCTAAATTATCTAAATTCTAGTTACAAACATGCGTTCGGTCAGATTTATTCCAAAAAGTGTCAATAAATGCCATTATATGCTTTTAATTAATATTTTCTGACATCATTTTATCCAAACGATCAAAGACAAAGAGATAGTTAAAACAAATTTATAGCTATGTTCGTTCGCAATTTTACAAACATATTTGGTAAAATTATTCAGATGAAAATTAAATACAAGCGTTCGGTCTGAATTAATCCAGAATAATGTCAATATATTCGCTATTAACCCTTCAATAAGTAAATTAAGGATTTACGTTGTCCAAATAGTTTACAATGAAAAATATATTGAATAATATTATACTAATAACGTTTTTGAAACATTTTAGTCCCATACATTGTGAAAGGAATAATTAAATATATAATAGCTAATTACGGTTAACCGTTATGTCAGAATGAGTCCCAAACGATTTTTATTAGTTATCGTTTAACTATCCATTAAATATTTTTGGGGATTAATTTGTCTGAATTTATGATAGATCTAGAAGTCTATGATAAGTAAATGTTTTGCAAAATTAAGATCTTGTTTGATAAAACTAAGATTCAAAACTAAATGAAACTAAATGAAACTTGAGATTGATAAATTTTAAAATACTGTTGTTTTTTGAATGATCATTTAATAGCTGGAAATGATGCATTATCGAACACAATGCAATGGATAATATTATTAATGGCTAATTTTCCTGGAACTCAGGAAAGAATACGTGAAGAAATTGATTCAGTGATCGGCGAACGAATGGCAGTACAAGAAGATATAAATCACTGTCATTATGTGAATGTATTTATTTCTGAAGCTCGAAGATATCGAGGAACTACTCCCACTAATGTCTTTCATAAGAATGTGGTTCAGAGTAAAATAGGTAAAAGCTTTGAATATCTATATAGTTTTTAATAATCTCTTATTCAATGAAAGGTGATATAACTATACCATCGGATATATCGGCTATAATGAAGACGAGAGAAAAAAAACAGAATTAAAAACTATGTTATGAGTATTATTTGTTTCTTCAATTTAATATGTTATTCAATATATCTTTCAATTTATGAAGACAATGATGAGATTCCTTATTATTACTTCGACTTAGTTCAGTTTGTTGGAGGGATAGTTAAAATTAGTTACAATGTGACAATTTTGGAAAATAATCTTATATTTATTATCATTAATTTGTTTAATTTTGGGAATAATATTCACTTTCGATGGCTTGATATTATTCTTTATCAGTCAAGTGTTTATTAGACTTTAGTTTTTGAACGAGTTCTTCAACCAGATAAGAGTATCAATAACTAAAAGTCTTTATACTTCCTAGTTTGTCTGTTATCGCTTATAATTGAATTAGAAATAATGTTGTTTTTATTGTAATAAAATGTTGATAAGTAATAAATAAGTGGTTATTGTGAATAAATTTTCCACAAATTACAGATTAACGTTAGAAGAGAAATAGATAATCAAAAGTAAACTGTCAAGTGAGTATCAGTTATTATTAAAAGCTTTGTCTGAAATAAATTTCAAGTTTTTCAAAGCATCTGAAGGCTGTCCCCAAATAACAGCATAAGTCTCATTGAAATTCAATAGGACTTATGCTGTTCTTTGGGAACAGCCTTCATCTGAAGCCGAAACATGCTAACAACAGATGAAGCTTCTGATAGATGATATATTGAAATATTTGAAATTATTTGAATTTATGATTATTTGAATATATGATTCGAAAAACTTTATATGAAAGCAACCTCTAATCCTCCCGGACCCATACCTTTGCCTATCATTGGAAATATTATGAGTGAGTGAAAGACAAATATATGTTTCAGTGCATTCAAAGTGTGCTCAATTGAAGCCTTAAAATAAGAATTATTTATTATAGATTTATAACTGAGTCATGACAATGAATAACAAATGATTTTACTTAAGATTTTCAATGACTAAATTCTTATCACACAATTGATAGAAGTTTATGAATGATTGAGAGTTAATTGTTGGTAATTTATTTGATTTAATTGATAATTTCATCACAATATCTTGGTTTAAATGCTAATTATTCTTGAGAGTATTTGCGAGCTTATTCGTTAATAAGGAGAACCGACCAAATAATAGAAACATCTTTAAAAGATTCAAAAATTTGAGAAAACAAGAGATTAAATTTCAATAGACTTACTTTGAAAGCTATGTATGGAGTCATTACAAATTGATTACCACATGAGAACCCAATTAAAAGCCATTTATTACTTACTCTTTCCATAGAATTCAATAACTATTAAAAAAATTACTGTTAAGTCATTAAAATTAATTTAAGTTACTATTCTGTTACTTTTATTCTGTTGATAAATTTGGTACCGAAATTCATATTCAATATTAATTTATGTAAATATTTATATGATTTTGAGGCCTCTTTATTAATAGATGCAGTGATAGAGTTAAGCACAACAAGTGATAATAACGAATCCATTAGTAGAATGATAGATATAATCAAAATTGATATGATTAAGTCTTCAAAAAGTATTTGTTGTAAAAGCATTAAATTAAAAGGTATTAAAGTATAGGTCATAGAAAATGAATATTTTTGCCAGAATTTGTTGTATAATTTAATGTCAGAACATATCCTGTTATGTTCTTCAATCAATTCTTTAACTTTCTTTGGACTGAAAAAAGCTTGAATTGTTGTTAATCTCAATATCTTATAATTGAATGTTTTGAACCTCAATTTACAATAATAGCAAACAAAGAAATAATAGAAAAAACTATATGATATAATAGCGGCGAAAGGATATAAAACTGAATAAAATAATACAGAACTGATTATTCCATATTTGAATGCATCCCATAAGTCAAAGAATATGATTGAGATAGTTATTGACATGAGAAACCATAATATTTTCGTAAAATGCCTCATAAGTTTGATGAGCATCATAAACAGCTTTATCCTTTTGATAAACATTTTCAATTCCTTTGCGTTCAATGTTCTGATGTGATCCATACTTCTCGAACCTTTAAAGGCTAAAATAATATTAAGCCATCGAAAGTGAATATTATTTCCAAAATTAAACAGATTAATGATAATAAATATAAGATTATTTCCCAAAATTGTCACAATGTAACTAAATTGAACTATCCCTCCAACAAACTGGACTAAGTCGAAGTAATAATAAGGAATCTCATCATTGTCTTCATAAATTGAAAGATATATTGAATAACGTATTAAATTGAAGAAACAAATAATACTCATAACATAGTTTTTAATTCTGATTTTTCTTCTCTCCTCTTCATTATAGCCGATATCGTGTTTATAAATAAGAATATAATTACGTAAACCTGAATCGATGTCTTTGACAATAAAGTCATTTTGATCTGGTTTTGAATCAGAACTTTCATCCATGTTTTAAAATATTTTCAAAATGCTTAGCAATTAATTTTATTCTTCTCAAATCGAAATGTTTAAAAGCTATATGTTTATATCAATAGAAACTCTTTGTAGAGCAGTTTTATATTTTATTTGAATCAATAATACTTATTTTACTGTATAATTTTTGAAAAACTAATTGAATTACGTGAAGATCAATAATGAACAAATATTTGTCAAATTCATTTTCCTAATTTGAAATTATTTTTCAATTCAAAAAATTTCTAAATTCTATTTTAAGCTTAAATTATTACAAAATTTATTGAGTTATTTGGAGATCATTAATGAAGAAAAATTAATAGTGAAATTCATTTCGTTGCATTAAATTCTTTTAGAATTTAAGAAATTTTGGTTTTGATGAGTATAGATTTCACCGCTTTTTATCAATGCCAGTGAATTATATGTGCCACAACTCGTATTGATAGTATTTTTAGCGCTTAAACAATGATTCAGTTGAGGTTTGGAATTGTTTGAATCCCATAAATAGACTTTTCCATCAATAGTACGGGCAATCATATGGTCATAAGCATGACCAAAAATCAATAACACCTTTTTACTATTTTCACTTAAAATAGTAAGTTCTATTACAAAACCAGAGTGTCCTAATCCTACAGATTCGTATTCATTATTTCCATAGGCATAGACACCGTCATTGAAATTAGTGTATAAAACATTCTTCTCCTCAGTTTGACCGAAAACATAAACTAATTTAATACTATTTGATGATGGTGAATGTTGAACCAAATTCAGAATTTCTAGTTTACCAATTAATCGTGACATTTTTTACTTTCAATTTGAAGTCAAACTATATATTTAGTTTATTTACTTAATAAATGAGCTTAACAAAATAAGTTCCTCTACTTAACTCATGCCAAAATATTGAACATATTGAATAAAAAAACTAGTTTTGTCCATAATTATTTCTTGGCCAACTGTAAACCTTATCGTTTTCTGTTAAAGCCATTGAATGAACAGAACCACAAGAAATTTCTTTAATTTTTTCGCCGCCTTCGAATGCAACCAATTTGAATGGTTCTGAATGATACTCATTTGGACGATTCAATTTCTTTTCAATCTTTCAATCTTATATCACTCAGTCAATACAATTTACCAGTAATTGTCAAAACTACTATATGACCGAAGTCACAACACATTTCAATTATATCTTCATTGATTGTTAATTGATTCCATTTTGGTTTAGACATCTTTTCATTTTCAGCCGAAAAATAAATACAACCTTCAACAGTACGCGCAAACGTATAATAGAGGCAACTCTTAAATTCAATCACATTTTTATCACTCAACTCTTCAACGAATGACTACTTTATTAAAGACTTGATTTTTGACTTGTCACTCAATGTTATTAATGAGTTCTTATTTCTATTTATGAAATGATCTCTATTGAATTGATAGCATTTGTTATTTTTAGTAATAATTA
>JAQFZT010001494.1:0-14962 GCA_034696325.1 Camisiidae sp.
AACTTGACCTTAATCTGAAAGTTCATTAAGTTTCTTAAATAGAAACTTATCTGACTTTCAGAACTGCTAAATAAACAAAAAAATGTGAGGACAAGAGCTATATCTAATTTTGTTCTCACACTATCACCGCTTCGGCGGCCGCGACAGCGACCTCTGTGTCTGCCCCTCGAGAAGACCAGAGATAGTGCACCATTACATCTTCGAGTGCGATAGATATATAGCACAACGCCTCGAACTCGAAACCGCTTGCCTACGGGCAAACGTAAGACTCCCGTGTCCGCTCAAAGAGCTGACACAGTGCAGAGACTTGTGGACTGCAACAACCGATTTCATCAACAACATGGAGCGACTGAACCTCCGAAGCATTCGCACAACAGTAGTAGCCGCCGAACCCGCACCGCAGAGTTCACAGATCACCGTGATCAGCAGCCCACATCAGCCGCAGGATGGACAGGACGGACAGGATGGACAGGATGGACAAGTTGGACAAGACCAGAGGCCAGACACAGGCCCAACAGCGGAGGTCAACTGAAAATCAGTGACAGTGCAGCAGGGGTAGGACAGACAAAGGTTAGGTCATGTTAGGTTAGACAAGTCAAAAGGATAGGTTAGATAAGTCAAAGGTTAGTTCAGGCTAGGCTCCCGCACCGATCGGTAACATACCGAAGAACTTAACATACACCGCACAGCATAGCCGCACTCGAAGGCATCACACCGAAGAACAGACAACACACCACACAGCTCAGGATATGGCAGAGTAGGTTAGGTTAGGTCAAAACAGGTCAGAACAAGGTTAGGTTAGGTTAGAATTAGGGCATAATAGATTGAAATAGGTTAGGTTAGGTCAAAACCACGGAAGAATAGGTCAGAATAGGGAGGGTAAGGTTAGGTTAGGTCTCGCACCGATCGGTCACACACCGAAGAACTCAACACACACCGTAACAATAGTCACACCCGGTGGCATCACACTGACGACCACACAACACACCACACAGCTCAGGATAGGGCAGAGCAGGTCAGGTCAGGCTAGAACAGGTCAGAGTAGGTTAGATTAGGCTAGAATTAGGGGAAAACAAGTCAGAATAGGTTAGGTTAGGTTAAAACCAGAGTAAAACAGGCCCGAACAGGCCAGAATAGGACAGAACAGGTTAGAATAGGTAAGACAATAGTAGGTAAGGCTAGGTATATGCACTCAACAAACATAAACACCAAAGACCTCACAACACACCCGTAACTCCAACAGCGAAGAGACACGCACTCTGCGGCTGCACACCGATCAAACCACAACATGTCAGCTAATGCCGTAAATACTGACAGCGAAAAACACAGCACTCAACGGCAACACACAGACAACAACACAACACACACACTAAGTGCCGGAAAACTATCAGCGAACACCTGTGCGCTCAACGGCATCACACTGAGCACTTAACTACAGGTGCGCACAACTCCTGTAAATACTTATATAAATAACTTACATTTGATTGTATATATACTAAACAAAGGGCTCTCCGATGTTTAATCTCAATTAATCGACCCTTCTCCGTGTATCACTCTTTATACCGCTGTAAAAGACGGAAACGTTAACAGCGGTTTACAAATAAAACATATAGCAGGACTAAGGGTTCACAATAAGCGAGTTTTCACATTAACCGAGTTCACATTAAACGGGTTTCACTGTATTCACAAAAATCTCTCACTTCTACTCATATTTTCTGTTTATCAAAAAATGTTTTAATTAATTAAATAATTTTCTATCACTCGAAAGTAAATGACTATAAGCTATGACTGACCTCAAGCATAATTACGTTTAATGTCCATTAATTTTGTTTTAATGACCGTTAACTAAACTTGTATTAAATTATTATTTAAACTCTAGTTTCACATGTTATGATACAAAACATAATCAAATTTTCTGCGCGCTTAACATTATTGAGCACTTTTTTGAACACTTTTTAATCATATATTTTCTAAAATTTTAACTCTTGATAAGAGTTTCAGAAAAATATGTCTTTAAATAACAACTCAAAAGTTTTGAATGATTTCTTATTGAGTAAAATTCTTCGATATTTCACTTTAAGAGAAACTTCAGTATTAATGAGAGTTTCGAAACAGTTTAATAATTGTGTTAATGAATGTCTTAAACGTAAGGAAGTATTGATCATACAATTGATCTCTAAAAACATGAAAAAGCGAATAAATATTGTCAGTCCTCGTGATTGTATAATAATCTATGAAAAAGATATCACGATTTCGTCCGCAAATTATAATATCGATGCCATTAAACAAAAATACGAGATATTATTCAAAAAGTTCAAGAACTTGAAGCGACTTTTACTAAGTTTGACTTTTCTTGACTGCCTTTTATTTCAATGGATTAATCAAATATTCACTCAAATCAAAGAAATCCATTTATCAATAATTGATTGCAGAAAATATTTAAAAATCGAAACTTTGGATTTGGAAGTAATCAAAATATTTTTTGAGTCCAAAATCAAACAATTGTTTTTACTTGCATTCCAAGACTCTAAAGCTATCATTGAATCAAAGATTCTGGAAATACTATCACTTCAAACCATAGGTTTATCTGTTTGTTCGTCATCTGAGAAATATTCTGAACTCTTCAGATCTCTTCCAAATAATATTTTCAGATTTGAATTCGAAGGTCTTAATAGAGAAAGAATACACGCATTGAGTTATGGAAACGGAAAATATCTAAAGCGGTTGAAAATCAATATTGATATGAAATGCGATGGTTTAGAAATGCTGTTTATTATATGTAAGAACTTATTAAAACTCATTCAACTCGACTTCAAGTGCTTATCATTGTTTTCTTTGGAACCAATCGAGAATCTAAAGAGTTTAAGAGCTCTTAAAATACAATTGATTAATGGAAAACAACTCAATTTATTAACAAGAAGTTCAAGTTTATTGAGTTTACAAATCGAGGGAGTTTTCAAACTCATTCCACAAGCTTTGGAAGACATCGAGCTTTTGTTTCCTCACATTTCAAATATATCTATCAATGGCTTCAAAATCATTTGCAATAATCGTAATGATTATTATAATTGTTATGTTTGTCACAAACAATTTTTGCAGCTCTGCTCTAAAGCTAATCAAAATTCAAAGACTTTTAAAACTTTTAGTTTATATTTTCGCACACAATTAGAATCTCAAATCAATAGAGGAATAGTTGTGATGTCAATACTTAATGATTATTTTGAATCTGGAAATCCATATCAACTTAATATTAAGTCAAATGATTTCAACAGTTGTGTCAATTGTTTAGTGGACTTAATATTGTTATCTCATTTCAAATCCGGTTCTATTATTGTTTACGAAATAGTCTCGAACTTATATGAAGTGATTAATAAGTATAGAAACATATTTCCCGCTAATGTAAAGCTTGAAAGTTTGAATAAAAGTTTCAAATTAACGGAACAAATTCAAGATAACAATTATATAATTGGAATGAAGCAAAAGCATGAAGAAAATGACGAATTAAAATGGATTTCAGTCGAGTTCAGAAGCAAACTTAAGTCAAGAAAAAGTATTATTTCAACCATAAATTTGTATTAAACATATGAATAACTTAAAGGAAAAATTTTCAATTTATGATTAAAATATATAATTTTCTCAACTTTATAAACTTATTCATTACAAGTTCTTATACATAATTTAGGTTTATTTGAATAATTTAATAAAATAATAATTTCAGTAAAACAATGAACAGACAAACTATTAAGGAATAACTGTTATTCAGTGAATGTTTAAATCTGAAAAATAAATAATTCCTATGAAAACCACTTCCGATTAGCGTTGGCAAAATACATGAAATTTGTTGTTGACATAATATACATATGTAATACATGTATTTTCTTGAAAAATGAAAATTTAAGCTTGTAATTATTGATTTATTGTTATTATGTTATAAAAATGATTAAGCAATGTTACAAAAAGTTAGTTACAGTAATTCAAAGCTTATAAAACTTTAAAATTCTTCTATTTCTTCATCAATTATGTCTAAATCATTCCCTTCTTCTCATTATTAATGGTATAAAATTCTCAAACACAAGATTTTGACTTTTTGCCAATCATTACTCCAATTAAAATAATCAAATAAAAAACTCATAAACATGCGTTTCTATTATTCATCCACTTGAAAGGAGTTTAAAATTTTGAATTTGAAAGTTTTCTAATCGATTTGGTATGTGTTATTACATGTATTATTCCAAAAAAGCTATGTATTATTACATGTATTATACCGTATAATACATCATGTATTATACATCAAATGTATCTTTGCCAACGCTACTTCCGATAGGATACAGTAAACCTTTACCAACCAAACCTGTCACTAATTGTTAATTATAGCAAAAATTATTTCTTTATTAAGAATAGAGAAGCATTGAAACATGGAAAACAATAAAGATTCTATTAAATCAAGTAAGTTCAATAATATTATTGACTTTACACATTCATTAATTATAAATCTAATTCATTGTATTGTTGAAAATGTTATATTAAAACAATTTGAAAATATTCGTTATTTAAATAAGAAATTTGTATAAAAATGACAGAAGAAGTGAAGGATAATAAGTTACAAATGATTCAACCTTTCAAGATATTGACTGATATCTGGGGTGTCATCACTTCTTGGAATTTCAGACATGAGTTAATTGATTACGCAAACAATCTTTTGTCTAAGTATTTAACTGAAAATTGGAAACAAAAGTTTATTTGCGATTTTGTGAACAGATTAAGAGAACAAACACTGACTGATAGAAAAACAGAGATAGCTATTGATATGCCATCAGTTCTAATAGAAGATCAAAATAATTGTTCAGAAATAGTCATCAAATCAATAGTGGATAACATTGAATGGCGAAAAAGTAATAAATTTGATTCATTTGATGGTCATTTAGAAGAACTTTATGACCAGATGTGGTCAGACGGGTATAAGAATAAACTTCTATTTACCCATGCGTTCGATGACGTGATGCCAGCTCTACAGCAGTGGACTTCTGAACCGTTATCCATAAAAATCTATACATTCGCTTCCGGTTCACCCGAAGCACAGAAACTATTTTTGAGTTCATCAAAATGTGGAAATATTAGTCAATATATAATGAATGGAATCAATTCTTTTCATAAATATAAATACAATCCCAAGAAATACAAAGCAGTCATTTCTTCTTTACTCGAATCGAATCCAAAAAATATCTTATACTTAACCGATAATATAAAGAAAGCAAAGGCTGCCATTGAGGCCGATATGAGAGCTGTTGTAATCCTAAGACCAGGAAATAAGAAATACTCTCAGGAAGAATTGCAACCTTTTCATAAAGTTTCGTCAATTCAAGATCTTGTCTTTTTAGAGCCTTAGATTAGACTCAAAATTGTTCTGTACATGAAAAATGAAATGAAAAAGTTTTTGTAATTATATATCAATTTGAAATTAATAATTAAATAAATGCATTCCATAGTTAAAAGTTCCTTCAAAAGTTTTATTTAAAAAGTTTAATCTTATTTTACGGTTATTATTTTGATGTTTTGATTATTGATTTTTTGTTTATGATTTGCTTAACTTGTTATAAGACATAATAATTCTTCATTACACCACTTGATCTTGTTATGAATGGCTAAATGTTTAATCAATTTTTACAAACATTCTTTTTGGTCACTTTTTATCATTTAAAATGAGTCAATACTTTTGATCTCTGGTTAGCTTATATTTATGAAATGATCTTTTCTTATTGTTGTTCATCTTCATATAATGCTTCATATAATCATCTTCTGATTGATGATCTGCGCCATCAATACTTCAAACTTAACACTTTTTACTTATAGTATTGAATAATTAAATACTGTATAACAACAATATAATGCCAACAATTAACTTATATAATGAGATCATTTTTTTATAGTTTAAGTACAAAATAGGATTCAACGGATATTCGATAAATTTGGATAATTCTAGAGAAAGAAAATACAAAATAATAATTAAAATTTTTCGATAAAAACCATAAAAACATTAATCGGTTGTAAAGAGAAATTGTTTGGATGCGATTTTGAAATCTGTAGATCTGAAGATATAATATAAATACTGGGATTGAAATGTCAGAAGAGATAGAAATTGATGACAAGTCTGTGGCTGTATTTAAAAAGAAAGGCTATAAGATATTGAAGCGTTTGGCTGCCGGTGCTTTTGGACAGGTTTATAAAGCAGCCAAACTCGGAACTGATGAATTTGTGGCCGTAAAAGTGATGGATTTGGATAAAGTAAGTGACAAATTCAAACAAAAGTTTCTGCCCCGAGAATTGGCGGCACTCATAGAAGTAAAACACGATAATGTCATCCAAACCTATGACATCATAAGAGCGAATCACAAGATATATATCTTCATGGAATTTGCAGGCAATGGAGACATTGCAGGTTATCTCAAAAAGAAAGGAGCGATGAAAGAGAATTTATGTTGTGTTTGGTTTACACAACAAGTCGATGCACTCAACTATCTTCACACTGAAGTACATATGGCTCACAGAGATATTAAAATAGATAATATACTATTGAATGATCAAAATATCTCAAAACTGAGCGATTTTGGTTTTGCTAAAGAAGCCTATGATGACGAAAAGAAAAAAGTCATATTAAGTGAAACCTTCTGTGGAACTGAACCCTATTATTGTCCACAAATAGTACAGAGAGTGAAATACAATCCGTTTTTAGCTGATGTCTGGGCGATGGGAGTCGTGTTATTTGCAATGCTTAATAATAAATTTCCTTTTCATTTCGGAGACCCAAAAGCTATGCTTAAAGAACAGAAAAATCCCGATTTTCTCAGTACTAGATATATCAAAGATTTCAGTCGTAATCTCAAAGATCTTCAAGAAAGAATGTTTGATCCCTCAGAGTCCACAAGAATCACTCTTAAAGAAGTATTAAAGCATCAGTGGATCAGAAGTAAAGGAAAATGACAGACAAATCCAATCGAATGTGAAGGTTACTGAAAAATTAATTCAATTTGTAAAGTCAGTTAATATTCAAATTATTCAGAATAAAGAAATGTATTATTTGAATGATAAAAAGTTTGTTTGAATATTTCTATCAATTTGAATACAAATTTTCTTTACAAATCTTCGAGTAATCTATACTATTAATCACATGATTTGAAATGTTTTATTATAGTTAAGCCTTATTTCAAATTTATATTAATGTCAATTCTCAGTGAATACTTGGACTCAAAATGTTTGTAGGTTTGTATTGACACCGCTAGAGAAATGACTTCTATTAAACCTGATATTGTCTTCGCATTCAAAATCAATATTTTAGTTTCTTTTGGAATTAATAATAACACAAATATAATGCCACTGAATTTGAAGTTTGAAATTGTGGAGCAATGCTATGATTTAGAAAATAAAACCACTAATAGTGAGGAACTCATTGTATATTTAGAGCCTTGGTTTAGAAACAGATTTTGTTTTATAGTAGTGGTCGATATCGGGTCCAAAGTCTCGAGTCTCGATCGAAAAAAATTTCTTGAGTCTCGAAATTGATTTGTTTTACTTGAAATGACTTGAAATTTATTGAATAATTAATTTATGTTTCAACTAGTAGTCGGTATCGGGTCTCGAGTCTCGTCTGAAAAAGAATTTCTCTAGTCTCGATCGAGGGAACCTCGAGACCTGTTTGATTTCTATTGATTTCTATGAATTTTAACATTGTATTTCAGAAAAATCATTAACTAAAAATCCAATTTTTGAAGATTTAATATAGAATTAAAATTTAATTTAAAATTATTAAATCATAATTAGTAATATTTAATTAAAAATCGGAAGCACTTAATGTTTTCATGTTTAAATGTAACGAAAGGTTAAGAATTAAACGATTTAATACTTTAAAAAAATTAAGTTTTCAAAGTTTTTGAAAATTCGAGAAATATTCGAGACTCGATCGAGACTTAATGGTAAAAAAATATCGAGACTCGTGAATCTGATTTCTAGAAAATACCGACCACTATTTTATAGTTCATCCCATATGTACAGTTGACTCTCGTTATAGTGAACACCCATTTGCACGCAAAATTTGTTCACTATAACTGAAGTTTTTTAGCATTAATTCTATGGCGAACTAATCCCTGGGACAAGAAAAAATGGTTCACTATATCTCGGTGTACACTATATCCGACTTCACTATAACGAGAGTCAACTGTAGTTAATGCATTTACAATAAACTTAACGATAATGTTATTTCCGTTTCAATTGTTAAGCCATTCAATTTTATATCTAAAATATTCATATAATATACAATTGATTCAACAATTTTATGAATATTCATATAAATAGCACGTAAATTACAATCAATATAAGCGAATATAAAATTATTTAATTAAAATTATTTTAAAAAACAATTCTTTATAAAAACTAATATGAAATTTTGTAGCTCGACTTCGATCGATGCAAACCAACTTTAGTTCCATAGAGTGGTTCTTAACATTTATTCTTGTTCTGACTCGAAAAGTCGAAATGAAATTTATTTCTAGAATTGTTATACAAAGCTGAAGGTATTTGACGAATAACTGACACTGAAAATGATTGATTAGTTTGTGAGTCTTGCCTTTGAATGACATCGTTTGAGGATTAGGTCCAGAACTTACTTCACGAGTTGTTTTAACAGTGATGTGATTGTCATTGAATTGCCAAAAAAGATTTGGAGCACAGCTATGATTGAAAAATGATGGCATTAAACAGACAGCATTTCCACTTTTTTCGCCCCCAAATGATCTAAGCTTTGTTTTCTGTTCATACATTACAAACGCATTGAGTAATACTTTATAGTAATTTAACTCTAAAATCATTGCGAACTCTTTTATATTCTGTAAGAAATCTTTGTTATCGAACATCAATTCTTTAAAATAGTCCAAAATTAAGGCCAATTGTATGGAGCGAAATGTGACCCAAGCCTTAATCTCTAAGTCATAGCTTTCTCTGTGATCTTCAAGTTCTAAAAATTCCTTATATTTTCTCATGTCTTCATTGAAATCAATTCTATTTTCTGAATGATTGGATATTTGTTTCAATAAATTGATAGGATTTTGTGGTCCAATCAGTGAAGTATAATAAGTGGATCCCAAACTATCGATTGGGTTTGCGATTCCACATTCATAGTAGTGATAAAGTGCTTCTTCAGCACATTTTTGACCACAGAATACCACTTGATTGCATTGTTGACACGGCTAGTATTTGTAACCAATATTTTTAAAGCAATTCTCACAATGAGTCAGAAAAAATGATTTGAACAGAATTACAGAATAAAGCTTATCGACCATTTCTGTAGTTCTGCTGGCAATCGTATTCTTAGCTTTCAAATGACTGCCTTTTGATTGAGTTACAGATAATTCACAGTTTATATTAACATAATTGTTGACATCTCCATCAAATTCTTCCATAAGATTAAGATTTAGAGTTGTATTCTTTTCAATGAGTTATTCATCGTTTATATGAGATAATGAGCCCTTTAGTTCAATTAAATCTTCAACTATTCCATTATTGATGGGTAAAGAGGGTATACTTCAATTATTTTTGAAATCAACTGTTTCGATTCATCATTTCTACCCAAATAATAAACTTTGTTTTTCATTAACTCTAAATGATTCGAGAACTTCATTGAAGATGACATAAGAAGTGCACAATCGATGTCAAAGAGTGCGTTCTCATAGCTTTTCATCTTAAAGATTGTGAAGGACCTCAAAGTGAACGCAAGAGACAGCTCTTCATCAAATTCTTGGTGATCTGAGGGATAAGGAGCAGACATTACAGCCTGTAATATATATTTTTCAAGTATTTTTGTCTGCAATCAGTGCTAAATTTTGCAATTTTCTAATTATCTATTAGTTTGAAATTAAATAAAGTGAATTTCACAGTTAAGAGAAAGTTTTGCATATAGTTTTATTTTTAAAAAATTCAATCTTATTTCACGGTTATTATTGATTTGTTATTCCATATGAATTTTCTTAACTCGTTATAAGATATGATAAACTTTCAAACTTTAACTCTTAATCTTTGATTGGATTTGTATGAATGAAAATTTTATTTTTCATCACAAATACAACTTTAAACAACTTGACTCTAATTAAAAATTGAAGTATATTTTTGCAACTAATAAAGCTGATAATCGAAAATTTTTTAACTTAAGAAATCATATGAAGTTTCACGAATTTTGAATAATTGTAAATAAATGAAGTGTATTTGTTTTATTTTGATCTAATTTATAAAACTAGAGCCAACATTAGAGCTAAAGAGTTAAAGACATCGTATCAACTTTCGAATTGATTGGAAACCAGACATCATCGCAAGCTTCCTGTATAGTCGGTCTTCTGTTAGGATTGAGTTCAAGTAACTTATTGATTAAATTTTTTACATCATCACTAATTTTGGCGTGAGTTCTACTTCGATATTTATAATTTTGTTTCATTTGGTTTTCGTACATGTTTTTCTTGTTCGACTTATTGAAAGGATAGTCATTATAAACAGATACCTAAACACCAAATATCAACTCTCAAAGGGTCGTAATAGACCTGTAATCATAGACAATAATTATCAATAAAAAGTTCAATCAAAAAAGAAAGATTAAATATTTTAAAATAAATCCTGTATGA
The DNA here is from genome assembly GCA_034696325.1 of Camisiidae sp. Classification (NCBI taxonomy): domain Eukaryota; kingdom Metazoa; phylum Arthropoda; class Arachnida; order Sarcoptiformes; family Camisiidae; species Camisiidae sp. The sequence goes on from JAQFZT010001494.1 coordinate 10,659, forward strand.
AATTCAAAAAATTTTACATTTCCTGATGAATACCAAAAGAGTAGGTTTAGTTATACCTACCTTTTTGACAATTTCTGGCGGATAATAAGATGGAGTTTCGCAATAGGTATCACTTTTTTTGGTCATTCCATTTCGAGGATCAATTGACACAAATCTACTGAAACCAAAGTCAGTCAGTTTTGGATTTCAATGACTGTCGAGTAAAATATTGTCTAATTTAAGGTCTCTGTGACAGATCTTATGGTCGTGTAAATACTTGATAGCTCTAGAGATGGGACAAAATCAGCTTTTAGTTTTCCACTCACAAAGTGGTCCCTCTTTTCTAACATGAGAATTAATCGTTCCGTTAGGCATGTAATTCATAATAATAAAAGCTTTATTCTTAGTCCGAAACAAATTTACAACTCGTATACAATTAGGATGTATTAAGTTTTTAAGAATTGCTAATTCTCGCCATAAATCGACATCAATTTTAGTATATTTTGGGTTTTAATGTTAGCCTTTTCTACTCTATAAACTTTTGCCTGACCTTATGTTTGACTTGAGAATATCCGCGTTGTTTAAGAATTCCTATTCTTTTTTTGCGTCCTTCATAGCATCTAAAGAATTCGATGAATCTTTTTTCGAAAATCCCAAAAATCAATCAAGTATTTCAATCAAATATTTTTTTATCAATTATAGTATTGTTCATATGATTAATATTATTATTGCGCGCTTTCATCAAATTTTCTAACATTTTTTATGAACAATTTACAAAATTTTCAAAATGTTAAAGTCAATGAATTAATATTTGATGAATTTTCTAAAATAATAAACTTGAAAATTATAAAATTTGTTTATTTAATTTCAACATATTGTTACACAAATGAGTCAAAAAACATTTTCGAAATTGAACGAATTTTAGCTTAATATTGAGCCGAATAATTGAGTATTAATTGGCTCTAAATAGAAAGTGATTGATATAAACGATTGAAAAAAATTATGGAAAATTTGAATGAGAATCAAAATGAGCCGATCATAAAAGAGTGTCGTGTTTGCCATGAAAGCAATGATACACAAAGTTTGTTAACTCCATGTGTTTGTAGTGGATCTTTGAAATACGTTCACAACAATTGTTTGAGACAATGGATGGAAATAAATGGCAATACAAGGACTTGCAGTATATGTAAGACTGCATATAATGTCCAAATCATCAGAAAAGAGGAAAGTTTTCTCATGTTTTTATGCGATGACATAATGCATGTATTATTACTTTTGTGTGCACTCATAGCGAGTGTAAGCATAGCTTTCTTTGTGGTTCGTTATCTCAAAATGGATTTGAAGACATTCAACGATCTGAGGGCTCGTCAGAGACGAAAAGAAGTCAATATTATTTCGCTCAAGATTTTCAAGTTATTGACATGTTTTCACGGGTTTTTCACTTTTATCTTCTTATGGATTTGCTTTCTATCGATATTGAAAGTTTGGCAAAAAGATCACATCAGCATAACTATAATGAATTGATAACAAAATAAATGAAACAAAATGTTTTCAATAAATATATTTCAAAAATTTCAGTATTAACATGACTAAAACATAACAGACTGAGAGAAAAAGGTAATGAAATGGTTGTTCAGTTGAATTGAACTGAGTTCATAACTTAATTTTTGCTATCTTTGCTCTTTTCTACAGTTTTTACAAAAAATTGTTTGAATTTATTCGTTGGAAAAATCTCTCAACTATTTAGAGGTTAGTTCATAGATAAAATTGAGTTGTTTTACAAATAATCCCATTTGAATGAGAAGTTTTTTCGTTTATTTTAAAGTCTATAATTTAGCTTTAATTTGAATAACAAATGCCAAATAAATACATTTTCTCTTAATGACTATCAAAATGCAGTTGATTTTTGCCGTCATTTCCATTATAATCCAATTTTCGAGACTTAAAATCTTCTTCATTAACAACTTTGAGTTCAATCAACGCCTTCATTGCAGCATTTTTCTCAGTAATCCTTTTCGATATCCCAAACCCATCAACAGTTACTACACCTTTAACCTCAACATTCACTGCATAATTTTGTCGATATTTCTCTTCACTTACAAAATAACTTTATATTTTAGGTTTTTATAATGATTTTCTTTGCAATAAGACTTAAATCATTTTTTCGCTTTCGTTATGTTCATATTTAAAGCAAAATAAACAATTTTTAATGAAAAATTTAATTTTTATTACACCCAAAATATTTATTTTTAACTGTTTATTAATGTTTCCTCATTTAGATCTATTACAAGTGAAGAAAAGCGATTGTTTTCATTGTTATCACTTTCATGATAAGCAATCTAGAAATTGATTTTTTAATCAATTCTGAAGGATATATCAAAACCGGATCTAAACTTTTTTGTTGTCTGATATCATATTTTTATTCAAATAAGTCTTAATTCATGTTCTTATCATATATGAGATTCAATTTTTTGTTTACAATCAAAATTTGTTACTTTCATGAATGGAACTGTGATACGAAATACTAAATGTATTCAAACAGATCTTAAATTTTTATTTATTTATCTTAATCTCATTCAATGCTTTCTATAATAATTAAATGCAAAAGTTATCGAAGACAGCGATATAGTATTAAAACTTATTCAAGTCTAAATTAAGTTTTATGTCATTAGTATTTAACTATTTATTTAATAAAAATGTTCAATTATTTGACTATTTAATGACAATTGAACCGATTTATATAATCAGGGCATCTGGGCACTTACAAGGTTTTTTGAAATTTTTGCAGATTTATATTCTATTTACTCTATTTTATATAATAAAAAAGTTTTATTATATGTTTCTATGAAAAAAGTGGTACAAATTTGATGTTGAATTGATGTAAAACTGCCATTGGTTTGAATGTAAAAGTAGTGAATTTTTAGCGCTGAATGACATAACATATCTCTCACCCGTTGGTACTTAATAACTCTCAACAGACCCCTCTATAGGCACTTTATATAACCCAACATTAACTTTTGAATTTGATTTAAAGTTTGCATAAAGTTAATGGTATTTTACATAAAGCGCCTATAGAGGGATCTGTTCAGTGTTATTAAGTACCAACGGCTGAGAGATATGTGTTAACTGCATTACATATGTGTTAACTGCATTACATATGTGTTAACTGCATTACATGTGCGTCTCTCTTGTTATATACATGTATTGAGTATAAAGTTTTGTTTATAAAAATCATTTAATTTTTTATTAATTATTTAATCTTAAAACTTTAAATTATATAAATCGGTCCAATTATTTTACAATAATTTTTGATTTGATTGTATTATTTGGTAAATATATTAAATTAAACCCCAATTTTAAACAGTTAATTTGATATAAAATGCTATAATTATAAGATAGCCTTTAGTGATTTTTTTGAAAACACTGTGAATAGATCTGACTTTGAATACTTGATCCAATAAAAAATGTCTTTTAGTATATCTTGCCTGACATGTAACGTATATATTAATACCTTATTCTACAGATGGGACCTTCACATAACTTGCAAATACCTATACTATCAAAATGGATAAGACTTTCTAAGAAAAAAGTAATGATTGGCAAATATGATCTCATGTCAAAATATCGTGAAGCAAAAAATTTAAAAGAATACAGTCATCAATTCGTTAACCGGTTTTGTCAAAACTATAACCGGTCAGTTTTGCTTATGCTGTAGTTTTTCAAAACTATAACCGCTTTGATAGGTTTTCTATTATATACGTCATTTCTATTACATTCATTGCATTTTGTTAGAAGAAAATAATTTTCTTGATTGTGATTCTCAATAAAATGTATAATTGAACAAATTTTCAATTTCTTAATAGTTAGAATTGACAACTAAGAAAAAAATGCAATGAAAGTGATAAAAAGCACGCGGAGAATAGAAAGCGTATGTGAAAGAGGTGATAGTTTTGAAAAACTACAGCATAAACATAACTGACCGGTTATAGTTTTGACAAAACCGGTTAACGAATCGACAACGACTGTAGAAACCTGCAAAAAACGAAGACTGAATAAATAGCTTATTCAAAGTTAAAAATAGTTATTTAAAGCTAAAAACTTACTCAAATATTGTAGTTAAATAAAAGCTCAATTTATCTGATTAACTCTTATCTATATATGTGTAACGCAGGTGTTAATCATTTAATAACTATTTAATAAACAAAAGTAAAAATTGCAGTATTACTGGTTTCCATTGTTTAAAACAAACTTTTAAAAGAACAAAACATTGAGAAAAATGAAAATTTTATTGTTTATACCATTGATATTGCCATATGTTTTGTGCA
>JAQFZT010001495.1:0-14960 GCA_034696325.1 Camisiidae sp.
CAAAAACATATTAAAATTAGTAAATCAGATACTTTTTTGTCGTCTGTAGATAACGAGTCATGCAATACAAAATTTAACTTTTATTTCAACTGTTGTAAGAATTCTTCACTTTATATAATATTCATGTATATTATTCAAAATGAGATTAAAACTATAGATAAGTTATGAAATAGTTATCAAACATGAACTATACTTTAATCAAAATATTTTGATAATTTATATAATATTCTATGATGAAGATAATTACATACAATAAATCTAAAATTCTTAATTAATTTCACAAATTTTTTATCTCATTAAAGCATATGTTAGAATAATTACCGAACAATCACTTAAAGCTAAAGTCGACAGTCATGACACTGAACTAATTTATCGCCGAATCAAATGAATTACAAAAAGAAAAAAATGAGGGAAAACGATATTAATTTATAAAGTAGGAGAGAGGAGAGAAGCTTGATTCGAATGACTTATACTGAGATAATGTGCAGTAAATGTAGTGTAGATTTTGCTATCATTTAAGCCATTTCAGTGGCATTTCAGTGGAACTCATATAGAGAGTGACACTTCTAGAGTCACTCTCGAGAATGAAATTTCATAATAACAAAGCAAATAGAATCTCTTGGTTGACTCACATTCCATTAGAGCCATAATTGAGGGTCGCATCAATTTAAATTTATTGATCAAAAGCATAGCTTTGTTAAACTAAGTTACCATTTATAGAACCGGAGTATGAATAAGGCAAATGTGGGTCCAAATTAACATTCAAAGTGTAACAACATTTTGACTTTCTATTGGGGAACCACTAGTTCTGAAAGATATTTTCGAGTCCACTGCTAATAACGAAAAATGCCTCTAAAAGGTGGACAGACGGGTGGAGAGTCTAAATTATAAATAAATATATACAATGCATGCCTTATGTTGTGTTAAAGTCCTTATGTCTGGTTGGGTTCTACTATACACCCAACACTACAATTCGACCTTTTCATCCCCTTTTTTGTTGTAGAGTCTATTCCCCTCTCTTTGATTCCCATCGACAAAGTCAGGGGTAAAGTTGAAAATTCACCTTTTCTTCGTAATAAATATCAATGTGTTTCACAGCAGCTTTCACTGGCTTTCATTACCTATTCGTGCAAAAATACTGACATTTGGGTTCTGGTTTTACTCTAAAAACTTTTTCACAGGTAGAAAAGTTTATAAATTCAATGATATTTAATATAAATTTAATGACATTACGCTGGGATCGAGTTTATATCACAAATCAAATTACTAATGAGCGATTTCTCATATTATTAACGATGACATGAATGCTCGTTAGAATAGTGTAAACAAATATTGTAGATTCAAACAAACTCTCACCACCTAATTATCTCTTGAAACCAATGTTTTCCCATATGATCCAATATCATAGGCATTAGTGTTGAGATAATTTAAATTTTTTCAATTCATGCAGAAGTTATGGTGAGAAAAGGTTTAATTAATAGATGGCTTGGGTAATGGTATGGGTATCAGATTTCTCACACAGGGATATCAGTGTCTGTATATTTCATCTCTTAAATATAAATGTCAGAAAATGTTGAAAATTATTTATTTTTGAACCCCTTTTCTGCAGTTTTAGTGTGTGGAAAACGTGCAGAAAAAATGATATTGAATCGTATTGAGGCGAATCGAATGGAAGAGCTAGTGGTGAGACACACCCCGAATCGTAAAAATGCCGGTTAAGGTCGCGCTCGTGTAGCTGTAGAGATACTTTGGATGACTGAGAATTATACGAAAGTGAATCACATCAGTGAACGCAAACGCAACAAAATGTCGGCGAGGAATAAGTTTTAGAGTACAAGCGATATATAGTAGTCTTCATACTGTAGTGGCACAAATCAAATAGGCTTACATTGCATCGAATGAGTGTAAGCAATGCATAATATATTCAATTGGACGACACAGCGGGACTCATCATATACTCCTCAATGATATTTATTAATAATAAATGCACTTTCAATATAGTATAGCATCTGCATTACCATCAATTTGATGTAAGAGCAGTCAACTATTGGTTATATTAATCCACCGGAAATGCAATATTACAGAGAATCTCCGATATATATTCAAAGCTTATTTATTAGACAACCCTAACAGTCAAAGCAAATGTTAATTATTCTGCTAATAATGCTTATACAGTCAATTATGATTTAAATGTATGATAATTTGAATGCTATTATATATCTCAGATCAATTAGAAGAGGCTTGTTTTCATAGTGAAGAATTAAGTAATATTATAGATCTTTTAGCAGAGCAAAGATAATATGAATTAAACCGTAAATAGCAATGAAGCACGTATGGGTGTAACAATCCAATCATTAAAAATACTAGAAAATAACATTCAGTTCTCAATGTGATGGCTAATCCTACTGAAAAGTCTCCTTCAAATCACCAGTTCTCATGACAAATAAGTTTATGAGTAATGTCTTATTTTCAGATATATCAAACTCATACGTAATTCAGTTATTTAAAGAAATCCTTGAACGTGAAAAAGAAAAATATAAAAAATTATATATTTCTACTACTTGTTAGTTTGAGTCACACTTTAAAGAAATGATGTCGGAAACTGTTTCAACTTTCAAACGAAACCTACACAACTGTTCCTCTTTCACTTCTGTGTAAATAATAGTGAGTTATTTACTCGACATTTACTATACAATTAAGAACTAATCATTTTATGGGATAAAAAACAGGAACTAAAGGATTACTAGTATTTCAAGTTAAGGTTTAATAAAATTAGAATATATTGTATTGAATATACTGTAAGTTACTATCTTTGAGGATATATTTGTTGTGACAACCAATACTACAACCTGTGAACTAAATTTTCATTTTATACACAAACACCAAATATAAAGCATTGTTCGTTTGACTTTAACATTGAAAAACGGATATACTATTTGGACATAACTTTGTTAGTGACTCACCTTTGATAGATCGGGATTATTACTGATTTCTTCATAAACTGTTGTTTCACTAATGACTGCTGTCCAACAACAGCATAAAGTTAGACAAATTTTTAATAAATTTAATAAATTCATTGTTGAATTTTTATAGAATCGCACTAACAATAAGCGCACTAATTATGAAAACACTACTAAAGTTGAGTGAAGCGTGAGATTAAGACAATGAGAGTTACAGTAAGTTTTGAGGCACTCAATTGAAATGAGTTGATTTTGACCAAACACACTAGATATGAAATAAATTCTGCTGAATTATTTACTTATTAAATTGTAGTTATTATACAATTTGAAATGAGATTTTCTTGTTTGAAAATGAGAGAAGAATAGATGAAAATAATAATTTTCGTGAATTAGGTGTAGCCCAACCCAACCGGCTTTTGGCAAAACTATAATAATATTGCTTACACTGAGTTCTCGAACGCAAAACTGGCTTCACTTCTGCAGATCCTTCACAACCGCCACAATAGTAGTGAGTAAGCCTTGTTTCCCTGGTTTGGTTCAACAATCAACTCAACGTTTATAACAGAGAGCCAACTCTACAATGTATGCCTTCGCGCTTTGTATAATAGCAACCCCGAAGCAGCAGCAATAGTAAAATAACCTGTCGGATCAACTCCACACACACTGGCGAAGGTTAGATGTTGGCTATGCAGGAAAAATGCAATACTTCTCTTACTTTTAGCAAATGGACTCGAATATACATACAGTCATACACTTTGCACACTTTTAGCACACTATACGGTACTGTACGTGCTTAATAGCTTTTATTCTCTCATTTCAATATTTGTTAATATAGGGGAATATATCAAGACAGGGAACAGAAAAAGTGGTCCACTATATACTGTATATGCATTAGAGATACAAATGTTCGCCATATATAAGCAAAGAAGTAGTATATTATTCATAGAATTCCTCATATTTTTCCCTGATTTTGATGCGCGAGACATTTTATTGATTTTTTTCTTCTTTTATACATACTATAAGTTTATATAATGCTGTCTTTACAAGACTGCTTCAACTCAAGCTCTACTACCATTGGTTCTTCAGTTTAGCTTTTATCCTGATATAACACAATATCCTTACAATTTTGGTATCTTGTTATACAACTTATTCGATTCAGCACTACCTGGACAGCGATCTCGTGGATCGAACTCAAAACAAAGACAAACTTTTTTCATAAGCTATTATGAGGTATTTGTAATACAATACTTTGTCTCTATAAGAAGAAGGTTTAGAATTACATAATTTACGCACAAATTCTCACATTTAAACTTGAGCTCACATTTTTCCTCTAAACTTGTAAGTTTTCCCTCAACTTTTTATCACAAATTTGATGGTCTGATCTATTTTAGAGCTTGAAAAGTGATATAAATAAACTTTTTCTGGTGTGTTACTTACCGGCTGTTTGTTATAAGATGAAGATGCTATAGTGCATGTCATTATCATACACTTTATTTCAATCTTCACAACATTATACCCTTGTGTTTGATGAGTGGGAACCACTAATTCATTCTGGAAATTATCCAAAAATATTTTCTTGAATTTTATCATTTTTTTCAGTGCTGTACTTGTATTGCAGTACAACGCGATAGTTCAGTAGCTCTGCAAATACAGTAATTACTTTGGCTACTATTTTGGTTTAGTTTTGTAGCACATTTCCATATATCATATATTGACGCAGAGAAATGTGTTTCAAATCATCAACAATCAATACTATACCTGTACAACAAGCAAAAAATAAATAAAAATAAAAAATTGCAGCACATTTTATACCAAAATTTGCGATCGAAAATATTCATTTTCAAGACTGTCTTCAAATTAGTATTTATTTTCTAATACAGTATTTTCTGCATTGAATTTTAAGTCTTTTGCATTTGAATTCAGTTGAATTAAAGCCTTCTGTATTTATTTAACAATTAAATCGTTTGTTATACTGAATAAATGGTGTCATTTACTCAATATATCACCATTTAAGTAATCTTATGTTGTAATTTGATATTAAATTTCATTTTAAATTCTTAGACATTCTTTGTCGTAAAATTTAGATGTAAGGCTTATCTTATCTGATTTTGGCAATCATATGATTAATACCACAAGAAGATCATTCTAAAGATCGAGAAGAGACATCTTCTAAGAGCGCAAACATTTAGGCGTCTTTATAAGCTTTTAGAAGAGTTTTGAAGCTGAATAAAACTTTTAGAAACCTAAGTTTTTCACAAGTTTAATCACAACTTCACATTTGTTTCATGTCAAAAATGAATAGCTTTATTGGAAATTTCATGTTTTATTATAAATAGCTTTGAAATAAAAAATTTATATGATTTAGTTGAACAATAGAAATGTTTATCAACATTATTTAATTACAGTAATGAAAAGAAAAATATTTTAAATTATAATAATAGGCAATTGTATAGATTTTTTAAGAGTTATATTAATTTATTGCGATTGATAACCCGCCGACTTTCCATTCTGTGATGAAGACGATGAAGAAGATGATGACGATGAGACTGATGATAAGACTGAACCGTTTGAATAGTTGCTACTCGATTGTGGTTTACTATAGCTGACAGACGAGCGCTGATATGAAGTGCTCGGATAGACATTAGAAGCCGACGCCTGATAAGCACTATTGGACGAGCTCTGACCGCCTGAATAAGAGGGATATGAAGACGAGCTCAATCCAGAGTATGCAGAACCTGTCCCTGATTGAGGCCCACTTTGCCAAATGGCAGATGATTGAGAGGGTGAGCCATTACTCCCTGTGTTCCAGTTTGCTGGCGATGACTGTGCGTATTGGGATGAGGAATATGACGACGGAATCGATGATTGAGGATTAGATGCGTATTGTTTGTAATTACTCCAGGAGTCACTTTGTGGTGACCCATAGTTTGGCAGCACTACTGGCCTGTAAGATGAGGCCGAACCATAAAGGTTTTGTCCTCCAATGGCTGATGCAATTCCGGAACTCGACGGAAAACCACTCGAACCAAATCCGAAGGGTGGGGGACGGAATGCATACGAATAGCTCGATCCCGATCCCAGATAAGGTGATGAGGTTTCACGCCTAAGAAATGACCCGCTTTTCGATGAGAAAACGCATTTGCAAATGAGCTGCAATTTTTTAATAAACTTTTATTCACCTATAAAACAATGCGTTCATCAAATTCCTTAATCGACTTGTCAATGATGAGCGCCTCCCGCCAGCCATACTTGGCTTGAGTATTGAGAAAAGTGATTGTCCACTTGAGCCCATCCATGATGGAGAAGATGAACCCCAAGTTGATGGTGCGGGCACTACAGGTTGTGCTGATTGAAGCCAAGTGTAAGGCAGAACTGCCCCAATTTGTCGCGGTTCGGGTTTTTCTGACAGCTTATCATCAATAACATTGACATTTGGAACCAATGATTGTTGTGACTCTGCAACAGTTAAAGCCAATGAGGCCACCAGTAAAAGGCACGCCTGCAATGATGGGCAAAAGATCGGTAAAACATTTGCTAAGTTTAGATATGAATCAAATGATATATCAAATAATAATATTGATTGTCTAATACAGTGCTTTACACAAATATACACTCATTCACATACACGTCAAAAAAAGAAAAATTTGGTCATTATTTAGAATTCACATCACATCGTCTTTTGTATTGAGGTCAATGTTGAAACAAACGCCGGTTCCGTTTCGCTGTGTTGGCCACATGTCGCTCTCAAGAGGACATTACATAAATGTTCGTAATGTTCGTGACTCTATATTTGGTCTCAACATTGAATTCTCTAAATGGGAACTTAACAGTTCACCAAAATGTTGCCCAAACTAATTACTCGAATGTTAAGGTTAAGGCTAAATAGTCTGTACAGTACAAGTAGCTCTGATCCAGAATTACTAATTCAAAACTTTAATAACAACTTTGAAGACTTTAATAACTTTTCTCTAAATATTTTTCTAAATACGTTCCAAATTAATACGAATCAATGCATATTTCCCGTACAATTAACTTGAAATAATAATCTTTTCACAAATATGGACACAAATTTTTCTAATTAAATCATGAATAAACTGACACTTACTTGTCTTATATGAGGAAAATTCATTGCAATATATTTTTTCAAAAAAATTGACGAAAGTTGCAAATAATTTGAATTAAATTACGATAAAAGCACTTCGAGAAAAGTTTGTATGAATTGAAACACAATGTTCTGTCTGAAAATCACTCGAAATAAATTAAATAATTAATAAAAAGAATGAATGAAGAGCTGGCAGACAATTGGTTACATAAGGAATGGAGTAAAAATATAGTACAAACTTTTAATGATAACTTTTTTAAAAAGTTGAAGCTTAGTTAAAAAGTTCAAAAATAAGTTACCTTCCGCAATGTTTGTGTCATATATAAAGTGGGGTTTCCTTCCCCCCAATCGTACCCCCATTTGTGGGAGGGAACAGTCACTCGTTATGGCAATATGTTAGGGGTCAGGACGTCAGGTTGCAGAGTATACCGGAGCTGAAAATAATATGCAGTACTAAGTATTCTGAATTCAAGTGTAACTTGTTATTATAATATTTAAGTATATAAATTTATGCAACTATTACTTTGAAATTGCGATACTTCTTATGCTTTTCAATGAATAATATCTTCAACTTATAAATTTTATAACCAGAGCAACTCAAGACATTTTTTACAAAATCAAGTATCGATTAATAGTTGATCGGTTAGTACAATACAAAAGCTTTATGTCTTGTGCAAGCATTTGATTAAGTTATTTATTTGACAAATATTCCAATATTTGACTTATGCTAAGGTTTTGCAAAATTTGACTAAAGCTATGAAAATGAGAATATATTGACATCAACTTTGAGGCAAAGAATGGCCAAAGAATGAAATTGCATGTCACATAAATTGGCATAATTATAAACAAGAATAAATTATACAACAATAAAAGTATTACGAAATCACACATAACTGGAATTCTTGAGCTTACATTCAGAAACTTTACTAACTTCTAAGTGTGTATTTTGTATTCAAAATTGATTAACTCGTACTCAAAATAGCTGTTGAAATGCTTTCGGCTATCAGTTAAGACAGGATTATTCCGATTTCCTATTATAAAAACAGTCGATTATATGAAAACTGTATTAAGGCATCATAACTACAATTGATTTGATAAAACATAATAAGAAAAGCAATTTTAAACATATCAATTACAAAACTTATTATCAATTTCTTCAAGCATGTACTTTTCAGATTTTCAATAACATTTCATTATCATTATTCAATTATATTAAGTTCACTTAACCCTTATCTGAATTATTCAAATTGAGATACATATAAATAAATGCATGTTTTATAAGTGATCTTTCATTATGTTATCATCAAAATAGATTCCATCCTTAAGAAAGACTTCAAAAATTTTACCATCATTTTATTTATAAGTCATACTTATTTAGTCTTATTATATCTTGAATTTAATTGTATACTTCAAATTTTAATTGAGCTAAAACTTTGTTCGCATAACAACTTGATTTAGTCAAAACTCGTATTATGCTTATAAACTATACCCAAATGGAAGAAAACTTATTTATTAACTGCTCATTTCAATCAAAGCTAGAATAGGGTTATTAATTGAGTCAACAAACAATGCAATGGAATTTTTTTTCTTCATTATTCATTTTATACACAATATTTTAAAATAATTTCATCAAAAATTAAAATCATTTTAACTAAATTTTGAGCTTTCATTAGATTGAAAAATAATGTCCTGAAGACATCAATCAAATTACAGAGCATAAAGAAATAGCAAATTCAGAAACTCAATTAATTAAATAATCAATATTACAATTTTAATATGATTTCAAAACAATTTAATTTAATGATACACGCGATCCTTCGAATGACCGATATTTATACCAACAAAAAATCAGAGAGAAAACAAGATTGAATTTTATTTCAACTTTTACCTAATTAATGCTTGATTTAATTTAATATAAGCTAATATTAGCTAATAATAAGTTTTATTATCAAAAAAGAAAATGTCAAAAAAGGAAATTAGACAATAAAAAGTAAATATTCAAATATATTCATCTATTTTTTATGAATTATTCTTGTTTATTCTTCTTAAACAAGAAATAAAAAAATTAATTGGTTAACAATAAGCAAAAAGTTCACAATATTAAAGAGAAGTTCGCTTCGAAGCTCACGACCTATTCAATCACTTTTCAAATACGAAAATTCACAACTCTAATTATCACAGTGACCCAGCAAAGCACAGTATGTGTAAACATGACAGGTAAGTTAATCTTCACATAGTGTATAATCTCTATCTTACATTCCTAACTCTGTCTCTGATTCTGGTCTCTCTCTCTCTCTCTCCCTCCCTCGTCTCTCCCTCTCCCTCTCCCTCTCTCGTCTCTCGTCTCTCTCTCTCTCTCTCTCTCTCACTCTCTCTCTCTCTCTCTCTCTCTCTCTCTCTCTCTCTCTCTCTCTCTCCCCTCTCTTTTTCTCAAAATAAAACTTGAAAAGATGCTTATTTCTTATCCATACAAACCTGTAGTCAGTTCCGGAATGTGAAGGCAGAGCAAAGAGCACACACATAGTAATAGTAAGTTTATTTTGTTAATACAATAAAAGGTAAGGTAATTGATTGCGTCATTTAGAACTTGATTTTTGATCGTGAACTCATTTTGACTTAAATACTGGGAAGCGATACCGATTACTCTCGGTATACATTATCTTATTATTTTATTAAATTCATTCAATCTATTTTGGAGTTTATGAAAGAATAAACACATAGAAAATAGTAACACAGATAAGATGACGTTCATAAATGAAATTAAAAAGACTTGCAATCATTCCACTCATGATAAAGTCGTGTTTTGAGTCAATTACTGCATAATATTCTTTTGAACTAATTATATTTTGAACAAATCCTATTTTTATTGCTTAAAATTCAATTCTTAAAAGAGAAAATATATTTTTTTTTAGTAAACTTGAACCTCAATATTTGATGTGTTTATACAGGTAATTTGTTATCAACATTTGAGTTAAAATAAGACTAAACTCTTCTTTTTTATTTTTCACATAATTATCTGATTTTAACAATATTTGAATGTTTGTAATAATGAAACAGACAATAAAATATACATCATTTTTAACTAATTGAAAAAATAATAATTTAAATGTTAGTTCACAGTTAAATCTTTTGAACCAAATCAAATGATTCATGAAAATAAACCTTTTGGAATGCGATAATAATTATACGATTTGGAAAATTGATATATAATTCTGTAATTCATGCCAACATATCTTACTTTTCATAGAAAGATATGATACTTTCTTCAAGCAAATAATTCAAATACAGTAATGTATTAATAAAAAAATTTAAAGGCCAGTATTGCCTACAAATATTGAGTCAAAATTATGCATTTACTTAAACCTTGTAATCAATTTTGTGTAGTGTCTAAAAAATTTCGTGTACAATACGAAGTTTGAAAAAAATATTTATCACTTAATAAGTAATTTCGAAAATAATGTCATTCTATAGTTATTTTTCATCGAACAAACAACAGAAAATATGGGTAATTATAAAATTAAACTAAACTTTGTCATCACTTGTGCACTAAAAATAGCTAAAGGTATGACTTGGTATAAAGTAGTGACACAATAAAACAACATTTCTCATGTATTACTCATTACTTGAGAATCAACTTTTTCTGAGTCAAACCGTAGGTTTTAATATGAAGTTTTATATCAAAAAAAAGTTGATTCACAAAATAGCTGAGATTCTACTTATAATTTGTTCGAAGGCATTAATTAAGGCTAGAGTTGTGCAACTTTTTTACAGTAGTTTCGCTATAATAGGTTTTAACAAATAGTTTAAAATAGAGATTTTGATTAACTCTAGTTGTGCTCTCTTAAATGCGATGAATTAAGATGCTGATTGTTCAATGAACATGGCAATTTCCATTTTACAATTGGAGCAATAATATTAAACTTACAACTTTCAGTGTCATTGTATGATCAAATTTATTTATAAAATTAAATTAAGATCAATCGAAGCTTAGTTTATTAGAAAAATCTAATCATATAAAGTCCAAGTCTTGAAAAGATAGTTTAGATGTAATAAAAATAAAAGTGTTTTAAAAAGGGAATTGAAATCAATTTCAATATTCTGAAACTTTCAATATTGAGATCAACTAAACTATTGACCATTCCATTGACCTTAGTTTTGGACCTTTGTCCTTACAGTTGTACTTCATTGTTTGCAAAGCATGGTTTCAACTCTTTCACGAATGCAGTGATTGGAACAATAGGGCTCTTATTATTATTAATAGAAATCTTTACTGAATGCAAACACGAGCAGACTCTCCGTCCCTGACATCAAGCCTTTATGCAGATGGGGATGAGAGGGGATACCAATCGGCATTGAGACCTCACAGCTGAGGGGGTAGTGGGTGAGGGGCAACTCTAGTAGGGTATGTTATAGAGATTCGGTTGAAAAAAGTTGCTCCGTACAAATGAATAGATAAATGTGGAGAAATTTTGCACTGAAGTAATGCTTATATTACTTCTGACAATTTTTTCACCGTTCGTTTTTGTTTGCATTCAACCTTTCTTTCTCTCTCAACTTTTGCCATTGCTTTATATTAACATCCGATCCGAACATATGGTTGAAAAAGAAGTGCTGCAACAGTTTTTTTTGTTTAGGGTTTGCAATTATTCACAAAAATCTTGGTTTGTTAGGTAAGTAACAAACTTATAAGTGTGTAGTTGTAACAAAAGAATAACTATAATTATCAAAATAAGTTAATTGTTTTGGGAAATTTTTTCGTCCAAAGAAAATAGACCTGAACGTGAGAATCGCGAAAATGTACGTTCAAGTGCGCCTTTTGGGTTCGGATAAACAGTCTTATCATATCAATTGCCGCTCTATTAACGAAACTATGGATGAGTTGCGAGACAAAGTGGCGAGAAAGTGGAATGTTCAGAATGCTTCACTTGTCAGACTCTTCTTTGACGGAAAAGAGGTAAATGAGATTTTTAAATACACGTCTTGTTATACAAAAATAGGAACAAAAAAACATAACAAAAAATTTCTTTTTTATGGTCAATAAAGTTTATTTGACTCGTTTTATGCAAATATCTATAGCTCACAAATGGTCATTCACTATACGAATATAATATCAAAGTTAATAATGTTATTCAAGTATTGCTTCGTTGCGAATCTGTTATAAGTACTGCTACTGTTAACGACTCTATTGTGGGAGAAAATAATGATAGTATTATTGAAACTTTTAATAAAAATGAGGAGTTTATTGAAGTGGATGATGAATACTTTCGTGTGGGCGATAGTGTTGATGCCTTGAGTACAGAGATGGGAGCCTGGTTTCAAGCAAAACTAATCAACATTTCATCAAACTCTTCAACACTAGAACATAGATATTGTGTAGATTTTGAAAAACGCTCGATTGGCACTAATATTGCTCTTTCGTTACACCAAATAAGACCTCAATCATCAATTATAATACCATTCGAAGATATAAATGAAGGTGAGTTAGTATTGGCCAACTTTAATAGCAATTCAATTAAAGAAAGAGGTTATTGGTATGAATGCAAAATTGAGGAAAAATCTGGAAGAAAATTATACGCCACTGTGTTTATGGGGGATGTGGTGCTCAAACGACAGCAAATTCAATTCATTGATGAAATATACAAAATTGAAACCAACATCAAAAGAAATCTGCGCTCAAAAGATCAAGTGTTGCTCCAGTTTGGAAGTAGATGTAAACGTAAGTTTCAGTATTTTTTCTTTTTTTGACTTATACTTTGCAGACAGAATCAAAACAGGATTATATTATGCAAAGCCTATAAACTGGATAAAATTATTATATGAATTTGGTCTTTGAACTGACAACAAATTCAAACTTATTCAAGCGTGAAATAGTTAAGTGACCATAGATTAGTCGAGCAATACTACTCTACACCACTCTATATTTAATAAAATATTTTAATATCATGTTTGGGAAGAGTCTTATTCAAAAAAGCAACTCATGAATCAAATTTTATTTTTCATATTAATTATCATGCTCTCAACCGGATTTAAATAAGACTAACCTATGTATGTGTTGTTATTCAACAAATTATTTTCACATCTCTTATGTGCAACACTAGTAACCCCTTTTCACCCATTGTTTCTCTAACCGATTATTTTAAGCTAACATAACATAGTTTGTTAGACAAAACTTTTCACAAATGCATTTTTAAACAACACTTTTTTACTGCCATTTAATATTCAAAATTACATTAATGTTTAGTTCTATCAAATATTTATTCTTTTGTTCAAATAAGTGACAGATCGAAACAAACTGTTAGATACAAAAGCAAAGTTTTTAAGTTATTCAAGTTAAACAATTTTCACACTTTTCGTTGGGTTACTTTAGATATGATTAGTGGAAGCATTTATTTATTTGTATATGAAGTTTAAATAATTATTAGATTTAGTAGTTTACAGCTTCAACACCCGCTCCAACCATATATTTATTTATTACAACATTTGCTATATTTAGCTCCAAAACTCGACTGTTTGGGAAAACAAAACAACACGATATGCAATAAGTGAAGCAATTAATCTATGAGTTCTCGGAAACAGTGTGAAGATAAAAAAGTTAAATATAATACTTTGTTTAAGATTACTTATTCATATACACTCAAGTCTTTTAAAAACTATTTAAAACACCACACATTAGTTACAATCATGTCACTATAGAAGAACATCAGACTACTTAAATAGGGTATTTGAGGGTGGATTCGGGTTCCGAAAAATCTAATAAATCAAATTCATTTATGTAATTAATACTTTCTATAAAATCCATTTAATAATAGTGAAAATGTCTTAAAATTATCAATCAAATTATACTCAAAATCCATTTCTCGATTTATTGAGAAGTCATCGAGAAGAAGGCATTAACAAAGATTTGATTAATAAAAATAATTGAACAGTTATTGTACTAATTTAGGAAAGAGTGATGTCTAGAAAACATTTAGAAAGACAAAATAGCTTTATCTGATAGAAGATCCAGTTTAGATCCCTTTTTGAGCCTCTCTGGTTCGGGTGGGTTAAGAGAATGAGCCAGAAAAATGCCTATCGTCTTGTCCACTATAAGCAATGATACATAACTAATACTTCTGTAACAATAGTTTCATATTCGAAATATTCAAAAACATTAAATTATTCGCAACATTTCATTCTAAGTTTATACTAAATTTCTTAAATCATTTCTGGAAATCAAGTTTATTTTATTATTTTCTATTTTTAAAAATTAATCAAAAGTCCCAAAAAACTCATTTGATTTCGTAATAGTTTCATCAATTGTTGTCTATAAAGTTATTTAAGCAATTATTTTGTCATTTTTGGTTAACATGACACTTATAACCCAATTTTAGAATTGATTCGAGAATTATATTATATATTTCTTGACACAAATAAAAATTTATCAATAAATATTAAATTTGTAAACATAATGTTCAATTAAAGTTCAAGTTCAATAGTCTTATACAGAGTAATAGTTATAGTTATAGTTTTAAATGAGGTTTTTTTGAATTAATAAAAGAATTAATATAACACTTATAAGATTAGTCCCAAATGTTCCCAATAAAATGAATTAAATTTTATGCTTTTTTAACTTTCATTTGATTTTTAGACTTGAATTGGATTTGAAAATTGGTTCAAACTTTTATTAGCGAAAGATTGAAAAGAGATATTCAGTTTTTTATACTCTACTTCTACTGTAGTTTATATATTGTTTTGAATAATTAGAAATCATGTTGAGATGATATTTATTATTAAAAAAGCAAATCATCCAAATTAAAAATTACAAATTGAGTAGAAATTAACTTTGAAAAACCCAAACACAAAATAAAGTTAACTGACCTTAACCTAAATTAATTGAGAAATTAGTTCTTTAATAGTGA
>JAQFZT010001496.1:0-14956 GCA_034696325.1 Camisiidae sp.
TCTCTTGTCTCTCTTGTCTCTCTTGTCTCTCTTGTCTCTCTTGTCTCTCTTGTCTCTCTTGTCTCTCTTGTCTCTCTTGTCTCTCTCGTCTCTCTCGTCTCTCTCGTCTCTCTCGTCTCTCTCGTTTCACACAGACAGACACACAGACATATGCACACTCTCTAGAAATAAGAAAACCTTAACGTACAGTAGGCACAGAAATACCATGAATATGAACTTAAGCATATTTTTAATAAGACTATTGATTTCTAACATTGATAAGATATGGTATTTCTTTGCTTACTGTACAGGAGTTTTATAATGAGTTTTTGAAATAAGAAAAAAGTTAATTTTGACTTTAAATTTTATCTTATCTTTCAATGAATATAATTTAGAAGAAAGCAATTTATCAAAGAATTAGCATTTCATTTCTGGAATATATCAATAATTTTAGGGATTATCGAAATGTCTTATGCTATTCATAAGTTTAATCTTATACTGTATATCAAGTTATATAAATAAATCAAGATTTTGACCATTTGAAGCAAAACTAATACAAACAATGTATAAATGACAGCTATAGATATGTTCGACTCCACCTCTAATTCGGATCAATAAGTGATACGCATTGAGGCCATAAGTCACTGAAGAAAGACTTCAATTTCGTTTGTAAATCTTTCTCCTTTCCCGTGCGATAACAAATTGTTTGCAATTCCCGCCTATATATTTCGACTCCTTGTTATTATTATCTGTTATATTTATGTCAAAATTATTTTATCCATTTGTATCCTATAGTATAAATAAATGCAATGCTTGTGTTTTACTATTAGCCATACTTTAATATCTTGAGTAAATGTCATTTCTATATATCCTTCTGTATAGGATTTAAGAATGTCTGTCTTGGGTTTCAGAATAATAAGTAGTCGAAAGTTTTGCAGTCATATTGGGCTCAATCAAAACTTTGTTTGAGATTCTATTTGATTTTAAATAATAGATCTATTTAAGGATCTTGAAAGAGCCAATTTCTAGTATCTGAAAACAATGTTATCTAAACACAATTAATAATTGTAGCTTTTTTTACGCTAACACTACATATTTATAGGATAACATCGGCGTATGATCCATGTCCATGTTCAGTGTATGATCATATTCATATGATCACTCAGTTGTCAGATACATATTATTTTAAAATAGAGAAAGTGATTTTTTAAAGAATTGGTTTTATTTAGATTATTTACGATATAAATATTTAGTGATACATAACGTTGGTATTGGTATTTTACGCGTAAATTTACGTAAATTACTGTAAAATACTATAAATTATATTTTATTCTCAAAAAATAACTAAATACAGTTAATTCTATATCACTATCTACAACATAGTTGGCCAGAAGTGGTCAGAATAGTCAATTATGGTATCAATCGATTGAGCTCGATGAGCTGAATCCAACGATGTATCGCACTAAGGGCTACGGTGTCGTGAAGACTCCCGAGCCCAAAAGCCCAAATTCACTCTTATCCAAAATTGAAACAACACGAGATAAATAAGTAAGCTATTCTGTTACACACTGTACTTGGCCTCCCAGCCGAAAAATACTGACTAAGGCACTGATTACATTACACATAAATAAATACATACATGTACAGCTAGATAAACAAAGAGTGTATTTATCTTTTCCCAAATAATGCGATTTATAAGGGGTTGACAATTCATTAGTATTATCTAATACTATTACTCCTTAATATTTAAACTTATATTTCTTCCTTCATGTTTTATCTGTATTTCTCACTGGATTTATCTCGATTTATGCATTTAAGTAATTGGCAGCTGTTCATACTTGTAAATTTAACGGTACATCTATGGCATTAAAGCTATGCAGAGATCCCGAAAAATTCAATGATAAATTCAGATGAGGAAAAATGATATAATTTTTGTGTAATAATAATTGAGTTATAATAGAATTGAGTAGTGGTTATGAGTTGTCAAACCCATATGAATCCGCATTATTTCAGGGATAATGTCTTTAATTCTGTAATTGTATTGTAAGTTACATATAATCCTCTAGAAGTTAATTTTTCATTAAAGACTTGTTGAGTGCTCAAGTGATTCTACAATTTCCAATGAAGTTTTAAAGTGTACAACTGGGGAATTAAAGACATGCAAAGATCACGTAAAATCCAGTGATTAATACAGAAGAAACATGAGGGAAAACATAGAAACTTGAATATCAATGAGTTATACTGGTAATGAGTTGTCCTTATGAATCCGTATCATTTCCGGAATGACAAGTACATATCTTTTTCCGATTGTTTGTACAGTAACTGCAAAAGATGTATTCTTAGCTCTATGAGCCTATTGGCTTACCCAAGATCTACTATTCATATATTACTGAACAAACGCTGAATACAATCTATAGAAATGTTAAATTAATCCTTCATGACATCAATGCGTGACAAAATACATTGCATAATTGGATCCATAACTATATATTATAGTCCCACTTAAGTATAAATAAATTCTTAAATGAATAATTCTGATGAATCTTGATATGAGTTGTTTCAAGGAAACTGATTCATAAGAAAAGCTCTTGAGAAATTTGCATTTCTTCAACATTAAAAGATATGAATCACATAAGAGGTGAAGATTTATTCCTTAACTCGACTCATATTAACTGTTATAAAATACAACTTATCACCATTCGATTGACTTGTGCAATGAGTCTGCTCAACAAGAAATTAATATTAAACATAAAAACTATAACAAATTTATATTGATTAATATAATTAATAATAAAAGTAGTAGTATTAGTATTGATGTAAATTAGAGAAAATGAAAAAGTGCATTATGTTTTACTACACATATCAATTCATACCAAAAATAACGGAATAGAGTAGCAATTTATATGGTTAGTGAATTGGGAAACGATGCGCACAAATAGATGCTTATTTAATGATGTGCTCTATTCTAATGACCCAAACATAACATACAGTTAGCTCACGAACTTTAGGGTTTATAGAGCTTTTTCAATTAACAGAAATGTTTTTTACTTTCCATGAAATGAATTGTAATTTATACACATATGTGATCTCACGCCTCGTCTCTAAAAATATATAGAAAGCATAAAGTGTTGAACATTTCAAATAATTGAGTTGAAGAAATGATAATAATTTTGTTCAAACATGAGCACAGAATTTTCCCACAATTATTGCATTGGCATGATTTTCAAAGTCTTAAGATCTGATTTCAGATTACAGGTACAATTGCTTCCAAAAACATATGCAGAGATCCCAGAAAATCAATTTCTATGTTTCAATCAATGCTCAATGTTCTGTAGGGATCAATGCTAAACTCAATGCGAGTCACTGTACAGATAAAACCAATGCGTGCAAAATGTCAATGTAATCATTGAAAACGTTGATCATATTAGATCTTCAATTATTAACAACTGAGTTTGTCTTCAACATTTCAAAGTTCTAGTTCTAGAAAATATTTGAATTAAAAAAATAAGATCATATCACAAAAGAATATTTTAATATCTTTATTCACAGAAATAATCTAAACTTAAAGTTGATGTGCACTAAAAAACCTAAATTAACATAACTTTAATGTTTAGTTTTATTCTAAAATTCAAAATAGTTTTTCTTTTTACTTCACGAAAACAAAGTTGGTTTAAAAACTTTGAAAATTTCTTTTCGAAAGTTTGCAGAGTTTTTTCTCCTTAAGCACTCGATTCCCTTTAGTGTTCGTATAAATGAAAGCAATTCCAGATCCAACTTCTATGATGGATAACCGCAGGAAATAACACTTAATTGTGCCTCTTTTCACAACCAGAAGGCATTTTCCTCAATGCATACGACTTTTCTCAATTTGTTGTTGATGGTGTTGCTTAATCAGTACTATATAAGATGCTGCTCTCATCAAAATTAAGAGTAGACAACACTATAGGCAAGGGGTGAGTTTGCCATGGGTCTGAATCCTTCCAAACAAAATCATGCGGTTAAAAACCCGTAATGATGGCACTTATCATAAAATCGTTTATTTCACATCAAATTACTGAAATCCGGAAAATTTGTCTTAAGCAACCGATCAATTTTTGAGCCCTCTTCACAAAGTTCTCGGATCTAACCTGACCGTATCTGCACTGCACTAATTGTAGAGTTCTAACTGCTCTGATGATTGTAGAGTTTCGAAGATATTTTTCCTTGAAGTAAACATGATATTCATTTTACTTCATTTAAATTCATATTATATAATCAGTGCCGTAACCAGCAATTTCAAGGCTAAAAATGTCTGGTGGGGCTAAATAGGGGACTTAACATTCATTTCGGGCTAAATAATTGGCTAAACATCTCTGGTGGGGCTAAAAGTTGAACTTATTCTCAATTTTACACTTGAAAATCAGTTATTTGGAAATCTTTGGGAGGGAGCTATAGCTGGTTACGGCTGTGTATATAATTGAGTTTCATATTTAAAATGAGTGTTTCATGTTTCTTATAGTCTTTAAAGAAGGAATTTGTCATTTCAAGAGACATTTTAAGTGTTCCCAAATTTTTGTCTTTGTCAATAGAAGAGTGCATTGTATTTATTTATATTTTTGAAAATAATCACTTCTGTGAGAATATCCTCTAACTTTTCTATTAAAAATCTGAATATATAATGTTAAATAACGCTGAACCCCGAAATGAAATCCGTTATCACAATATTGATTATTTATAAATAAAACATAAAATTTTTATATGATTACATTTATTTCATAAACATCATATTATACTCAACTTAATTTATATGTAATATTAGCCCATTATCCATGCACACTATGAAATGTTTATAAAAATAATAATGTATAGATATATAAATTATTTTGTTAATTAAAAGCTAAATGAAGGAAATCATACGCTTTTGTTATCCAAACAATGAATAAGTCTCGCTTAAGGATTATTTTATATGTCTTTCAATGCAACGCAACTCTCTCTCTCTCTCACACACACACACTCACTCACTCACTCACTCACTCACTCATTCACTCACTCACTCACTCACTCACTCACTGATTGACTCTTACCCATTGAGGTTCTCTTAAAATATTAACTGAGGGAATTCTAGCTGAAAGAATATCGCTTTTCTTTGATATTATATTATAGCTAATTATTCTTGTTAAAAATTTTGACCTTATTTTTGATAATTATTCTCTTAGTTTGAAATTTGCTGAGCTGTGAAATGTTCAATCGCTAGAAATTAAAGAGTTTTATAGCGAGAGTAAGACCACTCCATTTGAATATCTTTACAATTTGATCAAAGATTCGTAAGTTTTACTTAAAGAATACTATTTGAATAATGAGAGTATAAGTTACTGTGTAAGTGAATGAATGCATAAAGAATTGATGCAAATCATAATTTCACTTAAAAAAGCAGAAACTTTAAACTTACCTGTCATGACTCATGAGCTCATGATTGCAAAATTTGATAATTAGGTGACACACGAATCCTCATATAGATCTACGAAAAATAGGAAATCAATGAAATAATATTATTAATGATAGCACACTATTTCATTAATTTTAACTTTATTATTAAGTTTACTAAATCGTGAGCCCAACAAACATTATACTAGACGTCGAATCCTGTATAATACTTGCTTCAATTAAGACTATCGATTCCAATATATCATTTTTAATATTTGAAAATAACTTTTAAATGAGGAAATATTCAATTAAAGTGATATTAACACGAATTCTGGAACGTTCGTGTAAAAAATATATCATTTTCGTTAATTTAAATTATTCAATGATTAAATAAAGTAGTTTCTAATGACCAAAAATAATTCTTTTCAGCAATACTTAATAGAAGATGTGTTGAAATTAGATTGAATGAAGAAAGCGAAACATTTGAGTTCGTAAATACTTTTAGCTGAAGCGAGATTTTTGCAAAAGTGTCTAATCGCTACTTAGGACTTAGTTATGTTTATTGTTATTGTAAATGCGGGATTTGGCTAATTTACTAAACTTTAGAGTCATTCAAATCATTACAATATACATAGTATGTTATAAATATCAATAGATCTAAACAATAATTTACTTAAAGGAATTGAGAATATATTACAATTTAAATAAACCTTTTCATCAAATTGTAATATAATTAAAAGTAATTCAATTTTCACTTTCATAACTAAATCAATTCTCTAAGGAGTGTTATCAAAGAGTGTTCGCCGATTTCTAAATATTATATAAGTTTTAGAAGAAATAAATTGCTATATATTTATTATTAAAAGTATAAAAATTATTAAATCAAACACTATTAAAACATGAGACACAAAAAATATTATTAAACGTAGATATGATTATCGATAGAATATTATTTTTATCATTAGAAAAGAATAACCTTTACTTTTTTGTCAGTATTAATTTTTAATTAGCGAATCAGCAATTGCTAGAAATATATGAGGTTAATGTTATACAACTTTTCTCGTTCTAGTCTACAACTTATAAGTTATCGTTAATGAGATTCTATTGCGAAATAAGAATGATTTTCGTGAGAGTCAGCGAAAATAGAGGCAAAGACTGATTCAATCAATTGAAGATTCAAGCTCTGTATCATTAGAAATCAATAGAAAAGCAGGTACTGTACTGTGCTTATAGAACTTATAGTTTCATAATTAACGCTATATTATATAATTAGGTGAATCTCTCACTATTCCATTTTATATTTGTTTATTTCTGACTTAATCTCTTTAGTGCTAATACTCTTATTAAGTAATTGCAAATTTCTATGAATAGAAATGTGGAAAAAGGTTTAATTATATTTGATGACTAGTGTCCCCTTCAGAATAGAGTCGAAAACAGTATCTTTTTTGCTCAAGTTTATTGATTTCTAACTCATTTTCTTCTTTCTATGTTTCTCTCAATTTCTACATCATATCTTATTTTCTTATTTAATTCAAGTGAGCGCAAGCATTATTCGAAGTGAAGTGTGCTCGAGAATTAATTTATTGCTAACTTTAAATGAGATCACATCTGGTATACTATACCAGTTCTATACTATACCTGCATTTATAAGAGTCATATGAATTTTTTTTACAGAAGTAAAGAAAGCAAATAAATAATATAATATATTGTTATTCTGTGTTACATATATTGATGTGTTTGAATTATGAATAAGCGATTTCGAGACCATTCTCACAGTCATTCTGAGGAATATGTAGAGATTCCAGAAGAATAAATATATAAAATCAATTATAGGCTTAAATTATACTTCATAGCTATGAATGAAGTGTGAAAATTTGAATTCATGATCAATTTTCAACTTTTGATTTGTTTCGTTTCATTTTCTGAGAACTTTTATTTGAAATGAGAAAAGTTAATTGAATGAAAATTCCTTATTTAGTTGAATTATGTTATAATTATAAGAGTTGTTGATAATTCAATAATTTCATAATAAGATAATTTGTTAAAAATATTATTCTCATTTATATTATGAAACAAGTCAACAGACTTTCGAACTAATTACAAACGTTCAGTGATTTGATAGTTTAAAACCAATTTTGTTTGTGGACTCTCTCTATGTTTAATGTTTACGTTAAGCATTCTATTATTGCAGTTTCACTTCAACTCATTTCTCTTTATTAGCGAAAGTAATATAAGTTTGTGGCAACTTTTTTACCCCCGAAAGCGCGCTTCACTGAAATGGTCTGAAGTTTGAGTACTCAAAAAATATTAAATCCTCAGTTCAGTACTATTTTCTCAGACGAATAATAACAATAATAAAAAGAAATGAGCAGTTTTTTGAAATTATGCTAACACTCAGCCATAAATTGAGGAAAACATAAACTAAAACTATTATATTTATTACTGAATAGAAATGATAAATATATCTTGAAATACAGAAAAAGTAATTTTAATGAGTTTTTTTTATGGAAATGAAAAACTTATATCGACTGTTAGTTTAATATAAAAGAATAAGTCCTTCTAATATTTGGAGAAAATTTACTCATTATTTATTTAAAAAAGACTTTTTCAGATTAAACAAATGTAAAAATCAATTTTTTAGCTTTTAATTAAAAATATGGTTTAGATATAAATTTTGAGAATTTAAAAAGTGTTTATAAAATACTGAAAATAGATAATGACAAGAAATCATTACATAATGTGAAGAATACATTGAATTTGAAAATTATAAACTCAATCTATTTGACCCCTATTTTGAGAAATATACTTTTCAATAGATCGAGACATGTAATCAAAAAAAAGAATAAATCAAAATTGTATCAAAAACCGATTTTTGAGAAGTAGTTTTTCTGAGAAGGGGAGTGTTGAAAGACTTTTCTTGAATTGGTCTCTAAGTGTCTGTCCATCTCTGCGATTCGAGCACAAGCATATTTTTGATGACTATTTGTCGAATTCGATGTCTTCTGATATCATTTGCAAAGTATTTCATAGGTCGGCCACCATATGAGGCTTCTTCGCTTGATTTAAACGATCAGTTATGTTTATGAATTAAGATAATTTTGTCATCTTTTGAATCTTTCTCATACAAGATTTGGACGTTCTTTACTTGTTTTTCGCGCTATAAATCACTCAAATCAAGCGATTCGTTAATATATTCTATAGAGCATGTTATTCTAAAGCCCTTTTAAAAAGCTTTGAATTGATATATCGTTTGTCATTAAAATTATTATTCACTTAATTAAGTTTTGATAAGCATTTTAAAAATTAGTCCCGAAAATATATGACAATATGACTTATATATGAAATATAATATGAGCTTTATTTATATGATAATACATTAATCGTAAATTGATATCTGAACTCTTATGAAAAGAATAGAATGTTAATTTGAATTGAATTGAATTCTTCTCATTTGTTTTATTAACAAATCCAGTTATTTGTAAACCGGTTATACTTAATACCGCTCAAAGTCTAGTCATATGTTTTTTGTTCTCATCATCTCTATAAAGCTTTTTCGATGAGTAGATGTAGAGTAAGGGTAGTGACGCTTCTATGCTCTCATCGCCTAACAGTTTGATAGTCTTATAGTTTGATAGTCTCATAGTCTTGATGCTCATCATCATCTTGACGCCCGTTCAACCGTATGATTCTCCAGCTGCTACTTTAGCTAAAGTACGACTAACAGTAATAAGAAGTTATAAGGCAACGGCATGGCATCAAATAAATAGCTGCAGCTAAAGAATATATAAACCCAACTTTTCACTTTTCCCCGACTTCTTTCTTTCTCTCCCTCTCATTCTCTAAATCAAAGATTTAAAGCTCTCCATTGTACTGATGTAGGACTGAATGGTGATGCCTCAAGTGCTACTGTGATATTACATCGGGGAAAATGTTGTTTTAAATATAAATTTGAGTCTCTGTTAACACCGCTTCACTGATCTGGAAGACAAGAAGCGAATTTTCGCCTCTTTAAATCTACTTATATGAAAGCCAATAGCGATTCACTTAAGTAATATTGTTAGCGCTCAATTCCGTTACAAAATTTCGATGCCGTAAAACACTTTATTTCTTACCTTTTGTAACGAGAGATTAAGTTTTATAATGAATACTTAGTTTCTCAATCGTGTTCAAAATCATTCTCAAATATTCTTTGCATTCCATCCAAATATTCAAATTATGTTTTTATTGTTTCTAAAAATTAATTAAAATATTCAAAAGCTTTTGGAATGAATATTTCGAGGCCATTGAGTGAATTATATTATTTTAAAGGATTGCCAAAATCAGTCATTATATCATTCGATTCAATATTGATTATTAAACTATTCAGTTATAAGACTCTATCTTATGAGAGGAGTAAAGATTATTTAGTTTTATTATTTCTTTTGTATAACTTATAGTGTAACTTGTTATTGATTGGAGACAAAAGTCACTTCTTATAAGAGAGCTGTTATAACAGAGCATTTGAGTGAAAATAAAATAAATCAGTGCCAAATCAGTAAATAATCCTGAAATCAGAGATTTCAAGAGATCAATGTTTAATAACAAATCAAATGACGTAAACCCTTAACAATATCCTCTGTAAAGAAGCAATGAGTGACCCGAATGAGTCGGTGTCAACATTATTGTGAATTACATCACACAATGCAGTGCTTGAAATATAAGTGCTGTATAAGAAATTTGAATTCTTAGCATAACACAGATCGACTCTCACTTTGATGTTTACATGAAAAGAAATGTTAATATTACGATGTTGGCCCTGTTCAGGTATAGTAGACTAGTCTGTGTAGATCAAAATATTTATTTATGAGCGCAAACGTGTCTACGTTTATATTGAATTAATGAAGCTGAGGACCCCGACCTAGTAGACATATTTAGGTGGATAAAGAGAGCAAACGCATCCACGTGGATAAAGTTGATTGCATACAATAAAATTCATTGAACACCTGTAGTCTTAATTCTTCGATTCCAACTTCAGCATAAGCTGAGATATACAGTATTGCTTTCCGATCGCAAGTTATCTCAGCTTATCTATGTAGACAAGTCTTCGTAAACGGGCCAACAGAACTTATTTCTAGATTCTGTTCACAATCAGTTCAACGATTAATTCAACAGATTTTGAAAGCTATAACAGAAATTCATTGATCATTTTCCATTTGTCACTATTCCAGTTGTTGAACATTTATTTTCCAGATATAAGTGTATACTTATTATATGAATTTCGTTCTAATATTAGTTATACAACAAAAATGTCAAAATTTCAAATTATCTCAATTTGTTTACAGGTTTGCGAAACGAACTCAAAATACTTTAAATGGAATGCAATGTGTTTCAAAGCGATAACTCATCCATTAATCGTTGAAGAATTTGTGAACTAATGCCAGAACAATCTAAGTATTGATCTCCCAATCAGTTTCAAAGAATACTTATAAAGAGTTCGAAAGAAATGAATTCGAAGAGCACTGAGAAAAAAATAATGCATTCGTCGAAAAACATGTTTTTTCCATTCAATAATTGTATTCATATCAGCATAAATTGTTTTCATTATTGTTTAATAATTCATTGTTTTGCGATACTATCACTGATTATTCCATCATCATTATCATCAACATCGACATCATCATTATCATCGACCATTACCCTCGAAGGCTCACCCTATTCTTACGCCCAATACAGGAAATGGTTTACAACAATCAACGGCACGCTATCTTTTGAGTTTAAAACCTCAGAACCCAATTCTCTACTTCTTTATACAGATGATGGTGGCATAAGTGACTTCGTAGAACTAAAACTCATAGATGGTGTGATTCGATTGAGATTCAATTTGGGTTCAGGTAGTGCTATACTGAGTGCGGGCAGGAATTTAGCTGATTCCCAATGGCATTACATTGAAATATCTCGCAGTAATGACGACACAACACTTAAGGTAACTCAAAAAATATGTGACACCACTATTTATCACTACCATAACTAACCAATGCTCTGATATTTAACCTCAGGTTATCAGAAATTTCTTCATTTTAAAAAAAATTTAACAGATATTGACAAAAAAGATTACTCAAGTTCTTAACCAGAATGTCATTTATACGAGTTATTAATTTATTTCTATTGAGGTTATTCGAGTCAATTATCCAAAATCGATTGATGTTAAACACTTTTTCAAAGCTCTTAATCTGTAAATTATTCGTACGTTTGATGAACAGGTTGACGAAGAGACTCAGAATCGTGTTGTTCGCGGAAATGAGTTCCACTTCGGCTCTTACATCAATAATAGTTTCATCTTTATCGGTGGTATCCCATCATCATATCTAAACCACTTGCATCAGCTATCATTGCCATCTGTTTGTTTCGAACCCCATTTCAAAGGTAAGCACATTATTTTTCTCTTAAGTGGCGTAACCTTTGCTTTTCATTTGAAAATCAATAAGTTTTTCAAATGATTAATGTTTTGGAGATTTAAGCTCTCAATAAAATCTGTTTTGAAGTTGAATAAATTTTTGAATGTCTTTCAACATATACTTTAGTTAATAAGAGTCCGATTAGCTCTAATAAGTGTAGTATCAATGATATAACGCCACTACCATTTTATATATGGTCATTAATGTTTGATAACTTTAATGTTTTCCCATAAGCATCAGTTGCAATATTTATTATATTTAAGTGAATCGTTAAAATTGAAAACACGTTTTTCTCTTTCATTTTCTTTGTTTAGGTTCGATTCGAAATTTGATGTATGCTTCAGAAGAAAATGGTTTCATTAAGAAACATGAAGCGATAGAATATAAGGGAATCAGAAGTGAACAAACAGATGCATGTGAACAACACGACCCATGTCAACACACAGGCATTTGTATCTCAACAGATAGTGGAGCGATATGTGATTGTCATGGACTTGACTATGAAAACACATTCTGCCAAACAGGTAACCAATAATAAGACTGTAGGGACGCATAATCGCATAGACAGCTATGTCTCATACTTTATTATGATTTTTTGCTTCAGTTATCAATCATTGTTTTGTGGGAATAACGCTATAGTTTAATTGAATTGTTTTACGGCTAAATTCCCAAATCATTACTTAAATATTAGAGGAATTAGTGCTCAAACATTAGAATAGAAATTCAATACTTACAAATGATCGACTGACATAACATTATATCAAAAATTTTAGTTTATTATCTTTAAATTCTACATTATTTCATAAAGAATTTTTTTGTCTTTAAATTGAACATTGAATGCAAGCCAAGAAAGCGCATTAATTTTAAAGCTTTTGACTCTTATAGAAATCCTTTAAATAATTATGGCATTGAGCTCAGAATCATAATTATTATTATCATTTTTAATTTTTAACTTAATAGAAATAATATGAAAATATTTAGAGGGCATCAATTTCAGATATGAAAATCCGGGAGCACTTCGTTTGGTCTAAATTCACTTCGTCTAAATTCATTTGGTCACTAAACTCAGCCCTGTTTTTAATCCCCTAAATTATAAATTCTCAAAAAAAAAATTTTCAAACTCGAAAAATAATTAAAACCTAAAGAAGTTGAATTCAAACTTAATTTGTGAGTCGAATGAATTAATATGAAACATTATATGTATAGATATGTTTACTCTTCAAAGACAAGCTATTTTACATAATAGATTAAATACAAGAGCTATCCCTAAGGAAAAAACTACGTGACTCTTACAGACTAACATGTTATATGATATTCAAATCACATTCATTCCACTTAAATTGACTTTTGATTTTTCTCAATTATAATAAATAATTCACTTTATTCTATCAAAACTACTGAATCAATTGATTCAGCTATTTATGATAATAAGAATTTATAATGAGAATAGTTCATATGAAGTAAAAGATTATTGTAGATGCAAAGATAGAAGTTGTAACATGGGTGTGTTCAATTGATAATGTGTTAATAAACAATTAATGATGGACTGAATTTAGACCAAACGAAGTGTAGATGAAAGTCTATCGATGAAACATAAGTGGATCAATTTATATATCAATGAGTTTAAAAGCATTGATTAGTACTTATGAGTTGTCAAACCCTTATAAATCTGCATCAATTTCCGGAACTATGAATCAAGTCACTAATTGTAAAATGCTGTTACAGTTCTAAAAGGCGTGTTAAAGACGCTTTTTTGTATAACTTTAAAGTTATGAAAAATATCTGTGAATTCATTGTTTGTAATTAATATACATTAAACATTTAAAAGACGTATTTTGCATAGCTTTTGTCTGCAATCCTGTAAAATTTTCAATGAACGGGAGCTTACCTTTAGTAACTTACAATAATATTTCTGTATATGTTTTCTGGTTGAAACTTCCAAATAACTATAGAGTTATCTTTACATTAAAGTTGGGCATTTCTGACTAAAACTTAACCAGAAAAGATAGATTAATATTATTGTACCTTTGAGGGCATAAGCAGTACATAAATGAATAATCACACTATAATTTATAATTTATCATTTTAATAATTATGTGATGACTACGTGATCATTGCGCACATTTTAGATTAAACTTTACACTATACCAACTTTTCTGTGAAAAAGCATTAGGAAAATGTAATCGTTATTGATCAGAGAGAGAGAGAGAGAGAGAGAGAGAGAGAGAGAGAGAATAATGAATTATCGAGATAAATATAAAATGACCAAAACATATGCATAACGTCTGTTTACGTAAAGGATGGTAATGCAGTTCTGGTATTTTAAAAAATATAAACCGCTGTTTAGAAACAGTAATTTTTTATACCGCTCTTCTATATAAAGTTTGTAATTTTCTATGAGTTTTGGAGGAAAAATAATTTATTGTGATTGCAGTAAAGAATGAAAAATTTTTTGCGATTTCAGGAAAACTCTTTCAATTAATTGTAAAATATTGCTTTGTTCAGCAAAATCAAAGTTTAATGCTATAATGTCGCGAAAAATTTTTTTAAACGCTTTAGCTTAATAGTATCTCCATTAGTTCCTGCATTAGAGCTACTTTATTAACGAAGAATTTAATTTTTATTGTCTTACAAATAATAAGCGCATTTTACTTAAGTAACAAGTTTTTAAATGTTCCTTTCATGCAGTTTTTTACCAAGTTAAAAAAATACAAACTTTATAAACAGTATTTTAGAAGTTTCAAAGTCTAATCAAAATGATTAGGTTCAATGGTTAACACTTCTTTTATTATCCGTACTCTTTAAAAGATAATTAAATCTTATTCATTATAAAAATGCGGTGAATCACTAATTAGAGTAATTTAAATTATAGCAACTTATTCAGGGTTTATAGTGTTAATTTTGCTAAGTTCATGTAATTATGGATGATTTCATGAGGCAAGTCATCATAAAAACTTTTCCATTAATTTCCAGAGACAATGCTTCAAAATGAAGAAAGCGTTAAAGATATTTTCTTGTAGGAAAAACAGAAGAATTACTTGAAAGTTGAAAATAAAAAAAGGAAAGAGGAGGGAGGGAGAGGGAGAGGAAGAGGGAGAGAAAGAGAGAGAGAGAGAGAGAGAGAGAGAGATAGAGATAGA
>JAQFZT010001497.1:0-14945 GCA_034696325.1 Camisiidae sp.
AAAGAGCGTTGATTTAGTGGTTTTTTAGTTAATTCATTTGAAATGAAACCTTTGTCAGTACAGGAGTCAATAGATTTTAGTCCCGAATAGACATTAGTTAAAGGTATAGGAATTTGTGAAATCTTACTCATAGGCTTCGAACCATTCGTTTCTTTTGTCACATCATTTCCAACTGATTGATCCACTTCTTTATTCAATAAAATCACATTTGAGAGTAAACTATTGAGAGAATCACTACTTCTCTGATAGTTATTTGAGGTATTGATAGCAGAAGTGTTCCAATTTCTGTTCTGTTTCTTCGAAATCGATTGAGGAATCTTTGAATTAACGCCATTCGAGCGTTCATTTGTACTCAACTGCTGAACCGCTGATATCAACGACTCGTCTTCCTTAGAACCGATATCCATATCATCACTAGTAAGCGTTACATCCAATTCATCCACTGAACAATTTTCTTTATGCTTACAATCGTTACATCTTTTATTTGGTGTCAAATTACCAAACTTTGAATTCTTATTGTTGTCATTATTGTGAGAATCGATTGTTTTCTGAGTCCTTGAATGTGCTCTACATTCACAAAATGGGTTCAAATTCGGAGAATCATTGGTTTCATTATTAGTTTCACTGATCGGTGAATTAGTTTGGGATCGAACTGAAGGAACATATGATTGATTGTCATCATTAGAGATCGGTGTTGAGGGTCTGGCCTTATATGTGCCGAACACTAAGTGCTCGATATTAGTGAGCGCTCTGTCGTATCCAACACTTGATACCAATGAAGCCGAAGAATTCTTCTTATTATTAGGAGTTGTTGTTATTGTATGAGTCGATGACTTCTTCCGAGTCTTTATTCCGTCCGCAAGTTTAAGAAGTTTATTACGACTTGCGGCCGAACTCGATATCAATTTAAATGAATTCGAGTCCAAATTATTGGCCATATTTCTAATGTTCCAATAATTTGATTATCATTTAATTCCATTCGACTTTTCAGTTTCACTATATTTGAAGCAATCATTCAAATAATTATCAAATCAAAGATCAAATCAATAATTAGTCAATTCAATCATTCAATTCAATGTCATTTTAGCGGAAAAATTCACATAAAATATTAATTCAAAATTTATTAAATAATAGCAAAAACTACTCAATTAATTCATGAAAATCTATAACAAAAATTGAATCTTAATATTAAATGATTGATAATAAATATTAATAAGTTATTATTAAGCGATTGATGGCTTTATACTACTACTCAATTTGATTGTTATGGCGAAAGGCGTAGTATTGAGTGCTTGACAAATGTTTTGAAGGCATTTCCACTAATAAAATGAATTGGAGTCACTTTTTTCGTCATACTGTTAGTGATGCAATGCTTTTAATGCATGCATAGCTTTCACTCTCTACTTATTTATTAATCTCCAAAACCTGCTTTAGCTCTGACTAACACATAGTTTATATTCTGGTTTATAGAAAGCGCAAACACAGGTAGAAAGTCAACACATTCATCATCTTTGTATGGACTCAATAAATGAAAAACAACAGATTCAAGACTGAGATCTACTGTCAATTTAACAATACTTTTATCAAAGTATCGAAACATTATATTCTCTCTTATTCTTTACAAATCATATCAACATTACTATCAATTTCAACAAAAAGGACAATTAAACGCAAAAATTGGTTAATTCAAGGAAAAAGTATTCAAAAGAAAACTTTTTTTTGTCAGATTTGAATCGATTGAATTGAGGTATAAATTAATATTTGTGTGAAACCAAATCGAGTGAAATTTATATATTAAACATAAATCATTGGTTTATTTGTTATAATCTTGTATTCCATAGTATTTGATATAATAAAGAGAGAACTAAATCATAAGTTTTATAACTTTCACACTTTAACCTTTCATCGCATGAGAATGTAAAAGAGAACCACAGTTTCATTCAAATATATACACAATTCCAATATAAAGTGGTCTCAAATTATTTAATCACAAAAGGATTTATTATTTCTCACAAATGAAAACTTTTGAAAATCAAAGAAAATCATTACTTTGAACTTGAAATTAGATTAAACTTTGAAGTAGTTGAAGATACACTTCAATAATGAGATATGAAGGTATGCTTTTTATTTGCAACAACTAAAGCAAATACTCATTAAATTTGAACTAAATTAAAGTTAAATATTATGTAAATATTATGGCTCACAATTGTAGTGATCATCAAAAAGCAAAAATAATTATTCTTTGGAATAGTGGGCGCTATCAATATGTTACCCAATTGGCTAAAGTAGTCAAAAGATCGATAAGAACTGTTCATAACATAAATTTATAGATTAAATTAAGATAAGATAATAAAGTCAAAAGTATTCATTTGAAGAATGAATGAATGATTTGAAAATAAACACTTTTTCTATGAATCATTTCTATCGATAGTTTTAGCTCTAATAATGAGTAATTTTGGCATTAAAAACGTGTTGATAACTGCGTCGCTGTCATTATATTTTATTTGAAGCAAATTTGGGCCTTTCTTTTGGTCATAACCGTACAAACTTATGGTTTGTTTAAAAAAAACAAATCTTAAGTCAATAATATATTGCATTACTGTATATACATATTATCAGAGCATAAAATAAACTTTAAAACATTTTATTTTTCATAAAAATACAATTTAAAAACCATTGCATTATATCTATAGCTTTAGATTAAAATTTGTTGACTAAAAGTTAGAGATAATTAAATGAAATAATAGACAGTAAGTGTTACTGCTTTAGTATGATGTGACTCACCATTGGTATTGTTGAAGATCGCGATCACTTACATAACAAAAAATCAAACTTTTCATATTTCATATGAAACAAATAGAGAGTCAACGCGATCTCCAATAATAGTAAGTGACGAAGTATTTCATATTTAACTTGTGTTTACTTCACAAGTAATCTCTGGTTTCTATTTAAGTCAAAGTTATTCCAAATATTATGAATTAATACATTGAAAAACAAGTCAAGTATCAAAAACTCATATCAAGTTAAACTTAATTATTTTAAACATTCAATATTAAAATAAGTAGAAAATAATAAGTAAAAAAGTTATGTTTCAATTCGAGAATAATTTTTGAATAAAAATTTTAAATTCAACATCAAATCGATGTCTTAAAAACTGGAATAAAACAAAACTATTCGAATGAATGGTTGAAAATGATTGGAGTCAATGAAGTTGTGGTTTCAGTGAAACGTCTCTTTTGAAAATATTACCATTTCTTTCATTTTTGATTTGAATTTGTGTGAAACCAATTGATTTGCAGCTAATTATTTGAAATGAAGATCTCTTTAAATAATTTTTAGTCTGAATTCTATTGATTCGGTCGACAACTAATACTATGTGAACAGAAATGACTAATGAAAACAATATTTCATTTATTTTATCGACAATTTGCGGGTAAATATTAGAAGAATTGGCGTAAATCACTATAAACTTAAGTTTATGATTGAGAGCTAAATGAGTGCTCAAATCGTTATTGAGAGCTATCAACAGCTCGTTCTCATCAAAAGCTCTATAAATGTTAATGTTTTTCAATTGACTGATATTTGACAAATGGTTTGAAAATGTGATTAAATCGAAAGCTCCGAAACCGTCATATATGATGATCATTGGATTGAAGCAATCGATGGTCTCTTTGCTATGATTGACACCATTATTTGATTGATTGCTTGATGAAAATAAGATCTCTTGTGAATCGAGTTGTGATGACTGACTATCAACTGATACTGGATTCAAATCATTATTAATATCTTTATTATTTTGTAATACATTTTTGCAAATATTATAAATTAAATGATTGGTTGCTATTAAATGACTTTCACTTATATTAATAATTGTCACACGATTTGTGTTATCCATAATTTCACTATCAATTGATTCAATTTTTCTCACTCTTGAATGTAGTCTTAGAGCAGATTCAATACAAGATTCCATCCTTTAATTATTAGATATTTTAAAATTTAATTAATAAAAGTTGTACTGAATATTACTATTTTTCAAGTGTTGATACAGTGCTCGTCATTCAACTAATACACCAAATATTTCCTATTCTGACACTAGTATTCATTTTACTTTTAAGTTGTTATTAATATTATTTAAATTCGTGTTTAAACAAAAGATATAATTGTGTATACGATGGACACAACCGGGTATAAGAAAAACAAATTATTTGTATTTCCATCAAAAAACAAAACAATTATTTTCAGTCCAATCATATGATGCTTTTGTTATTTTTTAGAGATGTGAATAAACACTTGTAAAACGATTATGGGATAAATTTTTGTCAAAACTATAAGCACAAAATTTCCATTTTCTATATATTTTCAATTGAATTTTAAACAAATTCTTAATAAAACTGAGAAAAAATATAAAACTACACGTTATGTATATTTTTGGAAATTTAATTCGACAAAAAATAAAACAAATTGATTGAAAGTATATTTCGGGTATTAATAAAGATAATAATCGGCGTTGAGTTCTAGAAGAGAAAAGTGACAGAAGTTTAAAAGTTTATAAGAAATATGGAGTCATTACTGAGTGAATGATTGAATAAATGATATAAAAAATATTATATTAGATTTGGTGGGAAATAGACTTCTATACTAGTCTTGATCTATTATTAATTGTAAATTACACTAAATTATGGGTAAAACTATTCCTGATTTTCTTATTAATGATAAGACTATTTATTTTGAAAAATAATCACAATATAAACAAACGAATTGTTTATTATTTTAAACTTTAAATGTTTGATAAGAAATGCACGAAATCGTTAATAATTGTCTTTACAGTAATTTAAGGATAAATATTTGATTTGTTTAGTTGTTATTGTTTTTTATTTATTGTTTACATTTAAATAGTTTATAAAATATATAAATGACTGATAAGTGTTTGAATTGTTATTTAAATTAATTCAGATTTGAATAGCATTTGTGATAATTGGGATAATTCTTGACATTTGACGCGAGACTAATATTAGTCAATAATAAATAGCGATTCAATCGTAATAATAATCAGTAATAATTTGGAAGATTATTATCAATAATTAACAATAATGTGGAATATGATGTGTGATGTGATGCCGACTATCTCTGAAGACAGTATATCTCAGAGAAGCGGACAATTCACTGGAGATGAGGCCAACTTTGAACAGCTTATGGTTAATATGTTGGATGAAAGGGATAAACTCATGGAGACATTAAGAGAAACTCAGGAACATCTCAATGATCATCAACAAAAGCTCACTGATCTCGAAAAAGAAAGAGATTCTCTTCAACGACAACTTGTCTCACATATGCCTCAAGTATTTTATTTATAGTTTTTTGTTTTATTTTTCATTTTTAATTATGTGTTTAGGAGTTCGCGAGTTTGACGCGTGAATTGAACCAAACCAGAGAACAAATTTTGGAAAAAGACGAAGAAATACAAGAATTAAAAGCCGAAAGAAATAATACTCGTGTAAGTTATATAATGAGATCAATTGTATTGAGTAATTGATTTAATTTGATTTATTCTTCATAAAGTTATTACTCGAACACTTGGAATGTCTAGTTTCAAGACATGAGAGATCATTGCGTATGACAGTTGTCAAAAGACAGGCTCAATCACCTGCTGGTGTCTCATCAGAAGTTGAAGTCCTCAAAGCCTTGAAGTCTCTGTTCGAACACCACAAAGCTTTAGATGAAAAAGTTAGAGAAAGATTAAGAGTTTCTTTAGATCGTGTCAGTGCTCTCGAAGAAGATTTATCCAAAGCTAATGAAGAATTAGTTAAATCAAAGCAAACACAACTACAACAACAGCAACAAATTCAAAACATATCTTTAAATTCACAAATCAATGAATCGCTTCAAATGAACGGTCAGTTAAGCTCTGGATCTTTAGATGAAAACGAAAAGACTCGTGAAATGCAAAGTTTAGTTGAAAAGCAAGCGAATGAATTAATTAATTCTCGGAATAAACTTCAAGAGTTGGCAAATAAATTGAAAGATTATGAAGAGATGATTGTAAAAACAGATAAAGAATTGGCACAAATTAGAGAAGAAAATGTTAAATTGAACCGAGACCTGAAGGAAAATAATGCTCAAAAGGAAGATCAAGAGGAAAGAATAGCGACACTTGAGAAGAGGTATTTGAATGCGCAGAGAGAGTCCACTTCATTACATGACTTGAATGAGAAATTAGAACATGAATTGTCGAACAAAGAGGCGCAGCTCAAGTTGGCTGAAGACAAGATTCGTGCTCTCGCAGAACGACTAGAATTAGCCGATCAAAAGATAGCACAGTTTACTAGAAAACAAGAAGCTATCACTGATGGCAACCAAGAAAATGACTTTGAAATCGATGAAGAACAGAAACTATCACTTGAGGAACGAATTAATCGTCTGGAGCAGCATTTAGAAGAAAAAGCGGCCGAATTATTACGTGCCCGACAAAGAGAAAAGATGAATGAAGACCACAACCAACGGCTTTCTGCAACTGTTGATAAACTTTTAGCTGAATCTAATGAGAGATTGCAATTACATCTTAAAGAAAGAATGTCTGCATTAGAAGAGAAGAATACAATGACTCAAGAATTAGAGAGAATAAGAAAATTACTCGACGAAACACAATCAGAAAAGGGAAAAATATTACAAGATTTGGGAAAAATGAGAGTTGAATTGGAAACCATGAGTCAAACCAACTTTACAAAGGATAACATCGCCGTCACATCTGTAGCTCGAAATCAAAGACTTATAGTACAAGATAATAATCAAAATAAACATCTTTTCGAACACGAATGGGATAAACTTGAGCCACGAGTTATTGCAAACGTTAGTCAAGCTTTTGATGTGAGTGACACTGAATGCAGTCAAACAGATGATAATGAAAGCATTTTTGACACAATGGACATACTGTCGCCTTCGGGTCATACAGACGCTCAAACGCTTGCAATTATGCTTCAGGAACAACTCGATGCCATCAATAATGAGATTCGACTGATTCAAGAAGAAAAACAGAATACAGAACAGAGAGCTGAAGAATTAGAATCACAGGTTGGAAGCATTGATTCCATGAGTTTATTACCGCGCGGCTGCTCTTTCGAAAGGGGAATATCTCCGCCACAAAGCGGTCGATCGACTCCTAAATCAAATCGAATCAGCCCTTCTCGTGAATATTTAGCCCAACTCTACGGTGTATGAATTGCTCTCAATTTTAATTCTCAATTATTTAACATTTTTTTCTTTCTTCAGACGGGTTCATGTCCTTCCGCATTATCACAAACTGCAGGCGCTTCTCATTTGTATCCACAATATTCTCCATCTGCTAGTCATCAATCAGAGAATTTAACACCAAATGCACACGTATTTAAATGTCATTCATTTATTAATTCAAATTTTTAAATATATTGTACTACTATTAGGATATCAGTATGTCTGGATCGGACGCGAGTCCGCCCACTCCTCGAGCTTTACGTCTGCAACGCGTTGCTCAAGCATTAAATGACAACAAAACTGCACCGCAAAAGCCAAGTATGTCATGGGCTTCAAGTGTGCCACCAGATGTTCTTCCGAGGTTTGAATATTGCGTTAATTAGACTGAAATGATTTATTATACCAAATATTTTGAACTGATCTTCAGGTCTTCAGTCTATGGGCCGCCGACAAGCAATTCACTGGATGAGTCTCTATTGGCTCATCAGTTGCAAACATGTTCAGCGACTTCATCGATGGACTCCTTAAATAAGCAGATAATATCTAAT
This sequence comes from Camisiidae sp., assembly GCA_034696325.1. Lineage (NCBI taxonomy): Eukaryota > Metazoa > Arthropoda > Arachnida > Sarcoptiformes > Camisiidae > Camisiidae sp. The sequence continues at coordinate 7,776 of JAQFZT010001497.1, forward strand.
CATCATCAGCACTATTCAAACCAACTTATGATGGCTTCACAACAGCCTAAAAAGAAAGGCATTAAATCTTCACTTGTAGGCAGACTTTTTTCAAGTTCAAAACGAGAAAAACTGAAAGGCGATCGTTCTATTGGTGGACCCATTTATGCCAATTATGTGGATAATAGTGATTACATTACAATACCCGATGCTTTAAGTTTATTAAACTCTCCCATGTCTTCACCTCTTGGAGGGCAAAAGGCTGACTTCGATCGTAGAACTAAAAAGAAACACGAGCTCTTGGCTGAGGCCATGAAAGCTGGAACTCCTTTTGCGTTATGGAACGGACCAACAATTGTTGCGTGGCTTGAGGTTTGACTACATTTACGTTAAATCTTATTTAATTGATATAATAAATGCATTTTATTTTGGTTACCGATAACTATAGTTATGGGTAGGAATGCCCGCCTGGTATGTGGCCGCCTGTCGGGCAAATGTAAAGAGCGGTGCAATTATGTCGGCTTTATCTGACACTGAAATACAACGTGAAATAGGAATCAGTAATCCTTTGCATCGCATGAAACTTCGTCTTGCAATTCAAGAGATGGTTGCGCTCACCTCTCCGTCGGCCGCAAAACCCACGCATACGAGCCTTGCTTTCGGTGAAATGAATCACGAATGGATTGGCAATGAATGGCTTTACTCACTGGGTTTACCTCAATATAGATCAACATTTATGGAGTGTTTAGTAGACGCGCGAATGTTAGATCATTTGACTAAAAAAGATTTAAGAGTTCACTTAAAAATGATTGACGCATTTCATCGGACAAGTTTACAATACGGTATCAATTGTTTAAAAAGATTAAATTATGATAAAAGTGCACTCGAAGAGAGGCGTAGGAATTCGGAACACGATATTTTAGGTATTATTGGGATATATTTTGATTGATCTTTTGTAATGATTGATATTTATGTTAACAGATGTACTCGTTTGGTCTAATGAGCGAATTATAAAATGGGCCAATTTTATTGGTCTTAAAGAATATTCCAACAATTTGAGTGAGTCTGGAGTTCACGGGGCTCTCATTGCATTAGACGACACATTTGATGACTTACAAATGGCTTTAGCGCTTCAAATTCCAACACAAAATGTTCAGGTATTCAAATTTGAACAAAAATTGGCTTATTTTTAACTTTCTTATTGTTTCAATCGAAGGCGCGTCAAATACTTGAAACAGAATTCGCAGATTTATTATTAAAGGGAACGGATAGAAGGACCGATGAGGTGAGCATTTAATATCTCACATTCGGTCATAACTCAAGTTATAGCCATTATCACATTTTTTTCTATTAAAGGTTTGTAGGAATTCGAGTCACGTCTCAACTTCTCATACCATTCAAAGAGATCGACTCGTATGATATGAATATGTGTGGCAGCCGTCAAATGGTGTGCTTTTGACGAAATAGTTAACAAAAAGACAATATATGTTCCTTTACTCTATAATTCAATTTATTTATAATGTTTTCACAAATCATGATATTATATAAGATTTTTTAGAAGTTATATTAATTTTATATAATTTAAATGTTAGAAATTTTTAAAAACCAATTTTATTATTCTTTCTTACTATAACTCCTCTTCACTAGTCATTAATTAATTTTAGTTTCATTTTGCATTTATTTACAAAAAATTACATTTTAATTATTTGTGAAAAAGTCAAGAAAACGATTGTTGTTTTAATTATAACTTTAAACTGCATGAAAAGATTTCTTAATTTAAAGCACAATTTAAGGAAAGAGGGATTGATCTGTGCCTCAATTGTTTAGTTCGCGCACAAACATAGTATTAGTCGATGAAAAACTTTTATTTTATTTGATTATCTAAATTGGAATTCTAGAGTAATTATATGTTAATTCTGTTAATAGTATAACGAAATGCGTCTAAATATTGAGTGTAAAAGAATTGTAAGCATAAAAATGATTGTAAATATAAGAATACATATAGGAATGGGATATATAATGGGATATAACTATATATATGAGAACATGTGTAGCACATAATATAGCGATACAATGAGGCCATAAATCGATTTGTCATGTCGTGGCTCAGACTCCGCAATTTCATTGATTTTTATCCGCCATTGTATTGTATAAGTCGTCGCTACACAATTATGTAATTGAACTGTAAAACGGGAGAACCCATTCTGTTAGTGGAATCGATACCGAGCAATAACCATTGTTATGGTGCTCACAACTGTCCTTACTTTTAGTTCGGTATTATGTGCTCAAACTCATAGTTGGCGGCAATGTTGACGCCGAGAGTGGAGTTAATTAGGGTATGCATCTGGTTGTTGGTTAAATGCCTCATTTGGTTAAACTCTGTGTATTAGGAAGTTGTGGTGTAGGGAAAACATCTCTGGTCGAGCAGTTCATTGATAATAATTTTGATAGTAATCATCGGCCAACGAAAATGAGTGGCGATACTTATAGTTTCTCAATAATAATGAACTCCAATTTATATAACGTTAAAATAATTGATATGCCAATGATTAACTACTTTCCTACCAATACTTTCTATGAATGGACGGATTACCGTCAGTGCGCTCTGAGGAATGCTCATGGATATCTCATTGTCTTTGATCTCACTTCTCCCGGATCTTTCCATTATGTCAAAGGTAATTCTATAGTGAACTCAAGTTCACCTCTACATTCAAATGCTACAAATACAGATCAATCACTGTACTAATCAATTATATCCTAATATATGCTGTAAATCCTATACTAACCTTTGATTCCCAATCATTTCTATCTGTCTTTCTCTGTAAAATTGTCTACTTTTACGATCGATATGTAGTCAAAGCATATTATATCAGAGTTTTCATTATTCAATTCAGTTATTCGTGACCAGTTGTTTGAGAGCAGAAATATGCAAAATATTCCGGTTTGGATTGTGGGTAATAAAGCAGATCTTTGCATGAATGTTTTGGCCACTATGAGAGGTCATCGCGATCATCATCACCATCACCATCATGTTCATCATCATTATCATCTCCATCACCATACTATTCATGAAGACTTGACTCCAGCGTTTAGAGAATTGGGAAATCTGGTGAAAAAGCAGTGGAAATGTAGTTATATTGAGTGTTCCGCTAAATACAACTGGAGAGTTGTTCCAATTTTCAGGGATATTATTAAAACAATTGAAAACACGCTCATCAATGATAATAGTAATCACCACCAGCATCATCGTGACCATACTAGTGGTGGTGATCAAAGGGATTCTATTAAGGTTACTCTATCTGATGGTCAATCCTCAGGTGGTGCTAGAAATTTAAATAACTCAACATCGAATCAAAATGCTAGATCTTGTGTTATATTATAAGCAGTTTTAATACTTATAACTTAATTCAATTTGTCTTTCATTTTAATTCTTTTTATTATTAGAAGCAATAAACGAAAACTAAATTTATTCCACGTTTTCTTATCACAAACCACACTAATAGGCCATTAATTCAGTTATCTTTAGATTATTCATTACAGTCTACAATAGCTTTTACATGAGCCAAAAGTGATGAGAAGCAGCCACAGCCACATTAACTTGAAGAAAAGGCAAACTTTATGATCTGACTATCACTCTATACTACAGTTATTGCTCTATTTTTCTTTCATAATCTGTCATCAAGTATAGATCGTCAAAAGTATCAATCGTTTCAACTTAATGTAATGCTAAGTCCACTCTGCAAGATATCACTTTTAGGATAACTTCTAATCGATTCATTTTATTATTCTTTTCAAAAATTCAGTCATTCATTAAAACAAAGCATATTTGTTGGGATTAAAATATACTCAACAATATCTCTTAAAATAGTTACTATACTATGAGATATATCTCTTGGAAATTTACTCGATTTTCACATAAAGAATAAGAAAAATGATATTAGTTTATACAGTAGACGAAAAGTCGACAATTTTTCTTTTGAAAGAATTGAAGTTTTGACGAGTTATTTAATGCTCTCCATCTTTCTATTGCTGATATGTTAGTATTTTATCCTTCTATTTATATAGAGTTACTTCTAATCATAACTTCTATTGATTCAAATATATTGAACATATTTTTATGATGCGCTGAAAAATCATGTGCTAACTTCTGTCATGCTAACATCAAACCTAATTACTCGAGAATATTTTTTCTATACATTTTAATTGTATTAACAATGAGTTCATTGTTAACAATGACTTCATTAACAACAAAATATTGGAATAAAGTTAGGCTTCACTCTTGATGTGTGGGTCATATTGTTGGAGATTTTGCTCACATTTAGGTTTAGTTAAGGTAAGGTATTAATGATTAAACTTGCTCTGCCCGCTCGTGAGCTAACTCGAGTTTCATAATATCTATTAGAGAAAGCAAAGCTCAACAATACTGGAGTCAAAGAATCTAAACTTAATGATTAATATTTATCATACTCTAAATACATGTAAGTTTGATATATAAGTTAAATACATCAAAAGCTCAACTGACCTGAGCTCGAGCTTTAACTAATGAAAAGCATCAGATAAGCTTAAAGTTGAAAGAATTTAAGATAAGCTCGAGTTGGCAGTTGACAGACTTATGGTTAATAAGCGGTGAACATGTCTTGCGAGGCCATAGTTTGTTACGGCCGTGTCAGAGAGTCAAAGTTCCCTTCCCTAGGTTTTCATGTGCTTCGTTGAAATGCACTCAAAAGTTTTTCTTCAAACTTACTGTCAGTTTTCATTAGACATTATCTTATAGTCAAACTTCAGTTATAGCTTCGCTTCAGTTCAGTTCAGCTCTAATAAATTGATCAAAAGGTCTAATCAAATGAAAACTGTTTATTAGAACTGAACTCAACATCAAGTCATTACTGAAGTTTGACTAATGTGGTGACACTTCAAAACAAAAACTATTATTAACTATTATTAACTATTATTCATGACAACTATAAACAAAAACAACATTTCATATGAAGACTGAGTCTTGAATTATAAAAAAATGAATATAAAATTTACAATGATTTAAATTCCTTAAATTGAATTGAGAAATCAAGTTTTGCTACCAATAATACCTACACTAAATATTCCTAACAGAGTGTATACATGAATAACTGGTATTACAGTTTTTGCTTTTTATATAACTTTTGGCGTTATTACTCCATTGATACTTAAGATGATTTTTAGGATTAGTTTTCAAAAATTCAATTCCGGGGCATCTGAATCCTCCGGGAAGAAGGATTTATATGTCGATTACGAGGTCTGATCAGCCTAATTGTTATGTACTGTAGAACCAGAAGCTTAAAAGTGCATTGAAAGCTTATTTTTGCAATAAATCAAACTTTTTACTAAGTATTAAGAAATTAGGAAATTCAAAAAAAAATCTGATTAAACTCAAAACTACTTTAACCTTTGATTATACGAATAATCCATTTGAATAGCAGAATCAAAGTTGCAAATCAAAAATCTAAGCAAAATGAGCTTACAGTACACTCAGAGCTAGAAATAGGATTACATTATAAGAAAGTGATTTTGCTGACAATATTTCGCCCGAAGTTTCGCCAGTGGCCACTTTTCGACATTAAAATCTTTTGATACGATTTTCATATTTCTACTATAACTGCGAGAAGAATTTTAGGCGTAAAAACAGATAGTTTTTATACATACTGTATATGTATTTTGAAGTTATCACAAAAATCAATGAGAGAAGAAAAACAGTAACTTCAGAGATAATGCAGAGTTCATAAGAATTAAACTAATAATACAATTTGCATAGTATTGTACAACAGTTGCAAAAAGATGTTCCCCGAAAATCGAGCGATAAAAAAGTGTAGAAATTTAGGCATTAAAAGTTTTATTGTTGTCGAAAAATTGATAATTTCTCAATTTGAATATTATTGAAAATTTGCTAAAAAATTTGATTTTTGTAAAAATGATTAAAAGCATAGTTAACGGGTCTTTCGGAAGTATTTGATTAACTATTTCACTACGAGTTATAATAGTCTTGTTTAGCAATAAATACGTATTTTTCAACTTTTTAAGACTTGATCATTTGATTCTTACTAAACAAGAGTCTACTTAAGTCTACTTAAGTGAACTCAACTAAAGTCTACTTAAGTGATTTTGATTTGGAAAGTTATATTGAGTTAATATTAGAGGTTTAAATGGAAGAATTGGCATCTTTTTGCAACTGATTGTGCAATAAGTATAATAATTTGAAGCTCTATATCTATACAGTAATGATTGAAGCGATGCATTGATAACATTGACAACTATGAATTATTACTTTAAATTGCATATAAGATTACTGTTCATTCAATTATTAAAAGATGAATCGCAAAAATCGAATACATTTTTCCTTTCTTCACAACTCCGCTATTGAGAAGCCTTTTATCTATTAGAGTCACGCAATCCATCTTATCTTCTTATGAAAGCTCAAAGTTCTAAATATATGATAAAAACCAAAGGTTTCTTTTCCCACTTTTAGATCATTTGTTCTGTATATAAACTAAAAGTTTGCAAAAATAATAAACTTTGAGTTTTTCAAAAATGAATTGCTTTTAGAATATGCTTTCGGATGAGATGAAAAACTTGGAAATCCAATTATGGGCCACAACCATAACAACCACATCATTAGAGTATAAGTTTGCTTAAAAAATATGATAAATATTTGAACAAAAAATAATATCAGTTCAATCATTCATGTCTAACTTTGAAAATCCCAATTTTTATGTCAATCTGAGTTGTTGAGGAGATAACTATGGAGTGCATGAATTTGCATTCGCTTTTTGGCTTACACTTTTCAATCTGCATTAATCCTTTTGTCCGACACCTGTTCGAAACCTCCAAACTCAACCAAAAAACTCAGTTTATTTCAAAATCTTTCCAATTAAACAAATGCTAATCAAGCGGTAAATTTATATGTTTAATCAATTAGCAAATCATAAATCATTAAAACATAGTATTTATTAGTATAAAATTTTACAAAATTATATAAGTTCTACTTTATTATATGAGCATTAAGTTTAAACTTGAAAATAAATTTTCATACTCTGATCAATACCTTCAGCTCAAAACTCAATGCATGAAAGTGTACAGATACAATTTTTTAAAAGGAAACCGAAAAAACTTTAAAAACTTTTCTCACTCACAGTTAATGAAAGAAAAGTTTGATAAGAA
>JAQFZT010001498.1:0-14930 GCA_034696325.1 Camisiidae sp.
CCGTATACTTCTTACCACAATCCGGAACTTGACAGGCATAGGGTTTCTTTATAATGACAAAATTTCAATTAAACTCAATGTTAAGACTATAAGTATTAAGTATTGGATCAAGTTTTGAAGTTTGCAGTTATCATCACTCATCTCATGACAACTTCAATAGATTGTGCAAACTTTGAACCAATGGTTCGTGGATTGAATGAAACCTATGGCTTCCCCGAAAGTAAAATGATTGTGTACTCACATTATCGATATGTGTTCTCTGATGTTTTGCCCGATCCGACGAATTACTAAAAGCTTTGGTGCAATTGATATACTGGCAAATATAGGGTCTCTCGCCTGTATGCGATCTCATATGAATTTTCAGATTTTCCAGACGTGAAAACGCTTTCTCACACCCTTCGAACTGATGGAAATTCAATTTTACATAATGCTAGTACTGATTCAATTTTTGTTCAGTCTTACTGTGCATTTATTTGGCTTTTCTCCAGAATGTACTCTCATATGAATGAGTAATTTGTATCTGGCATTGAAAGGACGATTGAGACGTTGACATCCTTCCCAATAACAAGTAAACTCGTCATTATTGCGTCGCTGATCGATATGGTATTTCTCAATGTGATGAACCTTTAAGAGTAATTCAGTATTGAGTGATCACAGCATTCATGTTTTATACCACAAGTTATTGAAATCAAACTTTAGTGAAACAATTGAATCCTATGGTTCTCAATGATAAATACATACAATAACTTATTATGAGTTAGACTAAAGCCGAGAATATGGAAGATTTTGGTTTACAAAAGTTTTATTAGTAATGATACTAACTCTGAAAAATGATAGCTTTGAGCTTGAAATTAGGGTTTGAAGTTTTGTGAAAGTTTAGCCGACTCACCAATTCTTCCTGACTATTGAATGCTAAATAGCAATTGATCCATTGACAAATAATTGGGATCTGTTGTGCAGCTATAGAAGAATTATGTGCTTCGTAGCTTCCATTGAAAGAAGATTCGAGTGATATGGCATCATTGATTACACTTTCTAAAGTCAAGTCTGATGATTGTGATCCATAACCATATCTTGGACTCTTTGGTGATTCACTATGGGTTTCAAACCCATTCGAATCAAATGATGAGTTGCAAAATTCTTTTTTCGGTGAAATCTGTTCAGGGGATGAGTTATATTCAAACTGATCATAATATAGACACTCCAGATCGAGAGGACCTTCGATTGGATCAGTTTTAGTGATCGATGACTGGAATTTAGGACTTGTTAGCAAATCAATTGCTTCAAAATCGCTGACAAAACTCTCGGAGCAGTTGGTATTGACACCACTCGATTGTTGGATTGGATGATTCGAGTTATTAGGCTCTATCTTACACATGAAATCGTTGCCATTATTGAAGTTTTTAGGTGTTTCACACGAGTCGATATACATTTTATTGACAAACTGTCTCGAATCTGGTGTCCATAGTTTTGTTGCTGAAAACATACAATATAACAATGAGTTTGATAACATTCTGATGTCTACTTTTGTTTGTGTCTCAATCAGTACTTTTTTGATAAAATAAAGTTCTTTATTCTAATATAAGTGGTTTACGTGACGCTAAATTTAATCGCGATATCATTCACTTTGATTACTATTATTATAAGCATATAAGCGATTACGTCGACATTACATCTAAAGTTTGACATCAATTATTCATGAATACTCAGTGATAAATTAGAGTCTTGTTCTGCAGACAAATTATCAAATATAAGTTGTCAACTCTTTGAGTGGGAAAGCTTTTTCATGTTAAGCCCCTTTTGATTTTCTCTCTAAAATGCAGCTGTTTTTATGAGTTGACATTCAATAGTAGAAACTTTAGTTAGAATTAAATTAACTTTTTTCATTTAGTTTTAGTCTTCAAATCTAAGTTCAAGATCACTATTTTTTAATTAATTTACGATTTATCAAAAGCATACAAAAGTAAATCCAAATCTACATCCTATTCAGCTATTTGTAGTTCTAGTTTATCAAATTTAAACTAAATTATCAAAATTATGATAGAAAAAAGTTGCGCAAATGTAGAATTTCATAAACTCTTGTGATCCAAACAATGTGCTGGAATAAGAGTGCAGTTTTACCACTGCTTTGTTTAGTGTAGAGCCTCAAAGGTGCACATATCAGATATATGGCACTTGACTGCATATGATTCCTGGATTTTCATTCCAAAAGTTTCATTTAATTCTAGTATTCAAAGTTCTAACCAGAAAAACTTTAATCAATCAAAAAATATAAATTAATATTCATGTACAGGTAGTCTCACATCTATATCTAATCGAAAACTTTTTCTTGAAATTAAATCTTCTGAACTGCATATTTGATTATCGTATTGCATAACACAATAGAAATCGTGATATAATGTTTGCGTATAGACTATGGGATTTGAATTCGATTATGAAAAGTCCATAATTTGATTATAAGGACCGATAAGCGAAAAATAATACTCAACTTAAATTGAAATTTATTGTGTTATCGGTTAATCAAATGAGACATATCTATATTATTGTCATATAATTTGATGGTTTCGTTTTCAGGTAAACTATTGAAATGAAAATGAATTTTTGGAATTCTAATTAATTTTCATTACTATAACATTACATTAATTACAAGTTATAGCAAATAAACTGAAAATTGATACCATTATTAGTTTCGAATTGACAATTATTTTTAAGAATCTATAGATAGAGTCCATGTCTATAAATGTATGATTGATTGCTTCCAAACTTGTAAAAATTGATGCAATACTTATACAATCTCTATTTGTCATGAATCCTTCCTATTTATATTAACTAATTCTTTGCATATTTTCTATTGTCTTGAGTTAGTGCTCTTTATAGGAATACAATATTATCTAATCTATAGTTAATCTATGAAGTATTTATGTTGAATGGAAATAGTATGACATAACAAGCAATCCTTTGGAAATTCGATACTCTTGAAGGGAGTCAGAAAAATCAGATGCCATGCAATTCAGTTGATGGACAGCAACAGACCAACGGTTCAGATTTTGTGAATCATAATTCTTGTGCAAATCTGCTTGAGGTCTTAATAGTGACAACTTTTCTTTTACATAACAGTTAAGAGTTAATATAACCCCGAAAAAGCTTATATAATTCAATAAACTCTTAATAAAGACTTTTGCTCATACAGTACATCATTTCATTAAGTTTTATACAGTCATTTACAATACTCCAAAAGTTTTATTTTAAAATAAAGTATTATTTCAAGAAATTATGTTTAAATCAGAGATTGTTTATCAGATGAGATTCTTTAGAAATGTTAAAACATTAAACTTTAATCCATAGAATCTGTTGGGTTGAACTGAATTCAAACTAAACATGAAACCCAATCAGCTATGGCTGTGACCACACATTTTTAAATAGTTTAAATTTCAAGAGTCAAATTGAGAATCCATTTGAAACCCCCCTTTTTGGTCGCATGTTTAATCCCAGTAGAGATCAATTTCAGACTACAGAAATGGTGAACATTTAGTGAACACTTAAAGGATGACTACATTTGGTTCGCTTGCATTCTTTCACACATTGATTAAGTTATAATTAAGTTATAATTAAGTTATAAGCATTTGAAATTTCATACCTCTTTGATTTTGAAGACTACTGTTTTGAGATGTCCTGCACATTGGTGTCCAATTATTCGGTTGCCATAAAATATTAGAAAAATGTTGTGTCTTATTTGGTTTGGAAGAATAGAGGGTTTGATTAGAGACAGCACCTAAAGTGGTAACTCTATTAAGCATGATTATTGAATGAGAAATGATTTGTTGACTGCTAATCAATTAATTCATTTTAATCAATACAAATGTATCGATAGTTCTTTCGTCATGTGTTTGAGATAAAAGGCAAAAATAATAGAAGTAATCAAACTGTAATATAATTGTTTTACGATTAGCTAATTCAGTATCTCTATTGGCGACCTTCAAGGGGCTACTGTAGTACTGCAGTTAACTTCTTTTTAAATAACTTTTACCTTTTATTAATCATTACAAGTTATTATATTGAGCTTAAATACCAGTAGATTTAATTGAAAGCCGAGTATTAGCCAATTATCTCAACTGTTTCATAACTCTGATTACGACATTTCACTAAAAACTTAACTTTCTATTGTTGATAACTTTAACCAAAATAAAACAATCGAATTTCACAAAAACAATAAAATCTAAATTATGTAATCTTAGCGTTAAGACTACTTTCATAGTCATTCAGTTTCTATAAGAAACTTAAAGTCTTTCATCAAAGATATCATTTTCCCTTTTCCTAATGTCTAAGAGTGTTGAGTAGGATAAAAGTATTTGTCTTTTTTCTAGTCTTATTCATGATATATATTTCAATTCAAGATTTCACGCAATTCGAAAGCACTTTTCAATACAAGATTTGCAATAAAAAAAATTTCACTTATTATTTAAAAGTGAATTATTTATTATTTTATTTGTTTATTCTTACAAAAAACTACAATTAAATGAGATATGCATTTATTACATATTAAATTCACTTGACCTGACCTGACTATTCCAAACTGAATCTTTGAACTCTATAAAGTTTTCGAAACTAAATACCGAAATATAATTTTCACAAATCTATTAATTAAAAAAGATTTCTTCAAAATGATAAATAATATTGAGCTGAAGACTCTCTTGAAAATTTTGAGAATAAAATCTAAACTTATGTAAGTTGTCATATGTTAACCATTAGTCAAAACCATATGAATTGAAAACTTTGTTTAGTTGAAAACAAAGAAAATAGTTGTGAAATTTGCAAATTTGATACTGAATTTGAACTCAAGTGGAAAAATAATTTTCAATTAAAAGCGCTAGAAATGGTTTAATACTTTGTAATGAGACAGGAATACAGATTTGTGACAAAAGCTTCTTCTCTCACTTTTATGTATATGAATCTCTTTTAATTAATAGTGCCAAATGTTTTTGATTTATTTGTAACTTTAATCAAATTTATTATTATGTGTTCTGATGTTTAATCATTAGTTCATTGTTATTTTGAGCCTTTAAATACTTTTCAAGCATTTACTGTGTATTAACTAGGGTGACCACCTGTACAGGATTTCGCTAGCGATGTGGGCCTTTCAACCAATGTTTTGAATATTCAAATTTTTTTCAAATATACAATTTCTGATACAATTTTCAAGAAGATTTACAATGCAATTTCTGAAGAAGTATAAATTTCAGTTTATTAAAAATTGTATGTCAGAAATTGTATATTTGAAAAAATTTTTAATATTCAAAACATACGTTGAAGGGTCACATTGCTAGCGAAATCCTGTACAGGTGGTAAGTCTGGTGACCACACTTCCAGATTAGAGCTATCACGTCCTTTTTTATTATAAGGGACCCCTCTTTGCTATTGACAAAATGTCGAAAATTATACCCTTAAGATTTTTTTGTCCAGATTTAAGGCTTCCCAGATGTGGTCACCCTAGTATTGACTGATATCCAAGTATTCAAATATCTTTTTCATTGTACTTTTTGTCAAATTAAATAAATTGGAGCAGAAAATTCCGAAAAAACATATTTATTTACATTGATATTCGCAAAAAATAACAATAACAATAAATTTGACTCCAATTTAATTAATATTCAAGGTTTTGATAAATGATGTCAAATCTAAGTTATCATTATTGGGAACTTTCGATATTTGAGAGCATATTATTTATGATTTATAACTTTATATAATTATTGTTTAATAAATCCCTTAATCTCTTCGATAAGTAGATGAGTGAATGATTACTTATTGTTGAAATTGTGAACTAAAATGATAGGCAAATAAATATAGATGTTTAGTCATAACATGTCATAATCAGGTCATAATCAGGTCATAATCAGGTCATATTTATGTGATATATATCTGCGAAAATATTTGTCATTTCAAAGGATCTTTAAAGAAATGGTTACACACATCCCATCTCATCAAATAATTACTAAATTCAATTAAATCATTGTTTTCAATGCAAATAAGAGTAAAACTAATATAACAGTAAGATATTGAATAACGATTAATTTGGAGGACGTCTTTAGCGGATTATCCCTTAGCTATCAGTTTAGTTCAAAAGTGAAGGCCAAAGATCTGATATAATCATTTGCTAAAACTGTATATTTTGTAATAATTCGATAAAATTGATTCAATAGTATCTGAAAAGCATTTTCGGTGTTTTTTGTGTCCAGAAAAGGGGGAAAATTAAAACTGATTCCAAAATAAATTAAATATAAAGAAAATGTCATATCAAATAATAACTCGCAAAGAAATGCAATCATTTATCAAGCGAGCTATGGTTGCTGTCGGAACAAATACATCACATGCAGAAACCTTAGCCGATGTCCTTGTGATGGGTGACTATAGAGGACACTTCAGTCATGGCCTCAATCGACTCGGTTTGAAACTATTTTTCAATGCTTTTGAACCTAACCTAAAGCTTTTAATATCTTATACATTAAAGAACTATATATGGATGACATAAGGACAAAGTCATGTAATTCAGAAGGCGAGCCAACTATCTTGAATCAAACGGCTGCCACAGCATGTGTTGATGGAAACAATCTATTGGGTCCAGTGGTCGGAAAGTTCTGCATGAATTTAGCCATTCAGAAGGCTAAAGAATCTGGAATTGGTTGGGTTGTGGCTAAAGGTTTTCATCACATTTACCAATCAATCAGAGATCATGATTTTCATTTTCATTTTAATCACTTAAGGAAGTAATCATTTCGGAATCGCAGGCTTTTATAGTTTGCTTGCTTTGGAGCAAAACCTTTTGGTTAGAACTGATTTTATTGACCAGAATATAAAGAATCGTGATTTGAATTTTTTATGAATTGTTAGGGCATGTCATTCACTAATGCATCGCCATTAGTGGCCACAACTAGAGGAAAGGAGCCATTTTTCGGGACAAACCCTTTGTCATTGGCTGCGCCGGCAAACAATGGTGACAGTTTTGTACTGGATATGGCAACCTCTGTGGTCGCTTTGGGCAAAGTCGAGATCGCGGACAGAAAGGGCGAAACAGTTCCCGAGGGCTGGGCTATCAATAAAGACGGACAATCGATTACAAACCCGAAAGATTTGCACGCATTGCTCCCTTTGGGAGGACCTGAAAAATCAAGTATCAATTATGAACTTTATTTGAATTTTAAGCTAATTTTAAATCATAATAAAAGGTGGTTATAAGGGTTATGGTCTCGGAATGTTAGTTGAGATATTTTGTGGTGTATTGAGTGGTTCTGCGATTGCGCCCAATGTTAGAAAATGGAATGATAGTCACACAGTCGCTAATTTGGTATAATTTATTGTCAAATAATTCACAATTTATTAAATAGTTTATCCATAAAAGGGTCAGTGTTTTATTGCTATAAATCCCGAGTCTTTTGCTCCCGGATTTACGGATCGAATGTCGGACTTAATAGACTCGTGTCGTAATCAAGAGACGGGAGCCGATCGACCGAAAGTTTTGGTGGCCGGAGATCCTGAAAAAGAGCACATGAAGCAGTGCGACTCTCAGGGAGGCATTGAATACCATCCAAATCAAGTCAAGTTTGCGGTAATTAACATGAATCTATAGTTTGACTTCAAGTAAATTAACTAATATTTGATTCTATCAACAGAATGACATCGCATCGCGTCTTAATATAGAGCCACCGAAAATACACAAATAATTTAATGTATTCTCAAATTTTAAAATTAGTTTTTTAAACAAATAGTGTCTGAATCTTGACTTATAAACGCTTTAACATTAATGCTCTCGCATTTCACATTAGCTTTAATCAGTTGATGTCTAATATCTTCACCAAATGATGCTTTTGGCTCAATATCAATGTTTTTAATAGATTCTTCATCTCTAAGAATCAATTCGGGAAACTTGTGTTGATTTATTAATTTTAAGACTCCATTCCAAGCGATCATAACTCCGTTATCAGTGCATAACTTTTTAGAGGGAATGAAAACCTCTACGTCTTGTGTTTTACAAAAATTTCGAATAGAGTTAGTAATAAACTGATTGACAGCACAGCCGCCGCTTATGACTAATTTAATCGGTTGTCCATCCAATATATTTTCATCATTTATATAAATGAAAGCGCGTTGAAGTCTTTTAATTAACATAAAAGTAATTGCATAGAGAAGAGACGCACAAATATGAGGCGCTTGTGGTAGTACACCATCAGGTGCTAAATCACACTCTTTTTCACATTGATTTATGGCTTTGTTAATCATTCCATAATATCCTGAGAAACTGAATTGACACGAACGCAATGAATGTGTATAAAGTGGATAAGATGTGGAGTTAGTGAAGAACGCGAACGGGTCACCATTTTTGGCACACAACTCAACGGCTGCGCCGCCACTTATCTTATTATAAGGCGGACCAAGATTTTTAAGCTTAAGTTTTCGCGCGATTTTGTCCAACAGATCTCCGGGCGCGTCATCTATAGAATCACCCAATAATTGAAATTTATTGATATCTTTGACGAGTCCTAACAGACAATGACCGCCAGATATTAATAAAGTAACGAATGGAAAGTTGAGTCGATTGTTATTGAAAAGTGCACACAAAGCGTGCGCTTCCATGTGGTCAATAGGTATTAACGGTTTATTGTATTTTAGAGCCAATGCTTTGGCATAATTGACGCCAATCAGTAATGAAAGCGGGAGTCCAGGCTTTACAGTCACTGCAATTGCGGTCAACTCTTGAGGACTTATGTCTGCCATCAGTAGAGACTCTCTAACGCAGTCATCAATACATGATTTATGTAGTTGTCGGGCAACCGCTGGAATGATTCCTCCATTCGAGACATGCATTTGTAGTTGTGATCGACAAACATCTGACGCAATCTCTCCCTTTTGGTCTACTATTGCTATTCCCGTCTCATCGCAAGACGTCTCGATACCAATCACTCTATAAGATGATAAAAATCTTTCAATTGATTTATATCTATTCATAATACAAATACGTCTCCAAATCATTTTTGGTAACATTTTTATAATTATTTATTTAATTTAAACACTTTTCAAATCAAGTTTTTAAAACATTTCAAATAACTGTTTAAACATTATTTTCTTATAATTTGTAAAATAACTCATTGAGACATAAGTTTGGTTTCATGACAATTACATTAAGATTTTTATTCTTTGATTATCAATAATTAAGTATTTGTTCTCTGTTTTTGATGCTTAACAAGTGATGAAAACAAACAAACATTGCATAAGATTTTTAAAGAGCAAAACATGTGCTTTTATTCATAAAGTATATAACAATAGTATTGATAGCTTTCAGTTCCCTATAATATTCAAATTATCATAATTGTGGTCAAATTCGGGTAATTAAACAAAAATCAGAATTAAATAATAGAAATCAACAAGAATTTGTTCAAAAATTCTTAATTTCTTGTCTAAAGTAAGTTTTCAAAGTATTTTCTTGAATACGATATCTGTTTGTGATGAAAAACGTGTGAAAACATAGTTTAATAGTTGAAACTTTCGTTAAGTATTCAAAATGAGTATTAGTTTTAAAATAATGATCAGATTCTTTCACATCAACTAAAAGTTGAGAATTGGATTTCCACTGAACTCAAGCACTCAATAAATAGTAAAACATTTGATGCATTGATTGGTTTACATTAAAATTAGTTTAACTTTAACTGTCATTTCATTTTTCAATAGTTAAAAGTTCGAACCATAAAACTATAAAATATAGTTTTCATAACTTTTTCATCACAAACAGATATATAGATAGTATTGAAGAAAAACTTTCAAAATAAATTAACTTAAGATTAACTTCTTCTAAGATGATTGACTTATAAAGATTTTGAATTTAAGTTAATATTATAAAAAATTTCAATAGGACTCAAATTATTCACAGCTTATAGTTTAGAGAAAGATGTCTCTATGAATCACCTATAATTGAGTGATTTATGTGCAAATATAACAAATTTATAATCAATTCAATTGCATATACATTTTATTTAAGAACTTGATATCTTATAAAACGTGATTTACAGTATTTCAATACAAGTATCTTTTGGCAGAAAAGTATATTACAGGCAGTGGTGCTTCAGTTAATGTAACATTACTTTAATTTCGGCCAAAAATTCGAGTTATTCAATACCTAAAAACTATAATTTGTATCATAAAATAGAATCCAATCTTTAGTAAAAGAAATAAACTCTAAAATTATTGGGGATTCTTATAAAAACACGTGAAAAATGTAACTGATATAGAGTTAACTGGATTTAGATCTTGTGAAAAGAGGCAGACCATAGACAACAGGCGCCGCACCGATTAAATGCTTAAGTTTACAAACATTTCTGGACATACAAACGGCTTTTGTGATTGGCATGACTTCTTTCTTTTCGCTTAACTTTGATTTCCAGTTAGAGAACCAATGATTAAGCATTTGATCAGAAAACTTATCGATATCTTTATCGGTGACGTCCCAAAGGACACCGACATAACAGGGCGAACCATTCATAATAAAACGATAAGGAGTTCCGTAAGACTCCAATTGCTTGCCCTCTGAAAAGAGTTTACCAGAACTGCAGCCTATGATGAGAGACGCAGTTTTGATCGCACAGCTGTCCAGTCCTTCAGGAATGGCTCTATAATAAGAGGCACCGGCGCCGTGACCGAAGAATATATAAACGTCTTTAGATTCAAATGCACTCCTCAACTCATGCGATTGCGGCGATCTTCCAATCACTCCTTCCCAGTCTTTCACTGACTTAAATGACTCTTTGAAATACTCTTCAGTTTTCGCCAAATTGTCCGCAGGATTTACCACATAATACACACTCTTCTCGTCGATTCCATTCGCATAGATATCATCTTTGAAAGCGTCAACCATTAGAGACAATATTCTAATAGAAGGCGTTCGAAATATTGACTGATTATATGACAGTAAAGATGGTAAGGATTCGAATGGAAATGATTCTAATGACTTATCAAGTATAAGACCAACCGCTGACATCTTAAAAGTGTTGAAAATCGATTCTTTGTTCTCAATCGGATAAACAGAAAGAAACAATTCTTCGTATTTTTCATAACATTTAGAAATAAAATTAATTGAAGGCGACTTAAAAAGCAATTTAATAGCCGTCTTATATTCGCAGTATTTGAGAGAAGGCAAGGATTCAATCACTACATAAAGTAGTTCTTCACTGACACACATCAGGTTTTCTTTGTTTGCATTTTCGAGAATAAAGGCCTTCAAATTGAGGCACATTTGTTGATAGTCTTTATTGAGGAGTTGACCGAAAATGATTCCTCTAAAGGGTCCAAACCATGTCTCCTCAACACTTCTCAACAAAATCATGAGCTCTTCGTCGAGAGAGAACCTCAAACGCCAAAATGTTTCTCTGTCTTTGTTAATAATGGATGCGTTCGATCTTTCAATTATTTCATTGAATTGAACAATAAAATGTTTAATTATCTAAATATATGAGACAAAATATCAATTATGATTCAAATATATGTCAATAGAGTCATACCTTTTCGGGATCGCTTTTAATCTTAAGGAATACCGGTTTTACTCCATTCTGATAACGACAGACTAATAAATCTGGAATTTTAGACCCGTTTTCAACCGCTGATATCTGTATAACTCTCCAATCATTTGGCAAATTATTAATTATTGAATTGAGAGAATAATTTGAACTATCGATTCCATCAAAAATCAAATGTTGGACATCGTATTTGTATTCTCTGTTAAATTTTTTCTTTTTCTCTGAAATGAATAAACTTCTGTATCGAAAAGACGCAGAATTTGAAGACTCGGAAAAATGATAGCCAACTATATCTTCATTGAAATGATCGTGTAATGAATAAATTTGTGTTAAAAGCTTATGAACTGATACATAAAGTTTTGCTTTCGGATGAGATGACATCAATTCTAAAACTTTGTGCAAACTTTTGATAATCGAGTCTAAATCGAAAATACTATCTTCTGAAAACTTTTCACAAACTTTGATGTTCTCATTGATATTGAGCTTTTCTTGAAAAACTTCATCCAATGCTTCTATTTCTTCTATGCTATCAAAGCTATCATCTGAAAGTTGACTAATGGATTCTGTATTGAATAGTTTTGATTGGTTTTCAATTGTTGGTTCTGTTATATCTAAAGTTTCTTTAATTTGTTTCAAAGAAGCCAAACGAGATCTCGTGACACGGCTACTGACTGTTGGAATTTGTTTGACATAACTATCGATTCCTATCATATTAGCAATCGGTTCATCACTAGTAAAAGTGTTCGCTTCCGATATAGAAAGCGATCGCAATATCGAATCACTTTCGAAATTAAGTTTATTGTTTCGATTGCTCTTTAACTGCAATGGAGTTCTCTTAGATGTTGAGGTAATGCATGTACTGATGGTTTTCTTTTCCTTCATTTCTTTATAAACAGCATTTTTGAGAGCAATCATATAGTCTTGAACTTCATCTGTTTTATACTCTTTCTTTTGTTTGGGTGCCTTTGGAATTGAAGCCTTATTTTTTAGAGGCGGAGATGGCGTGTGAATTGAAATCGTTGCTGAAGTTGAGAAACTTTCGTGTAAACTATTATTATACTCAAGCCATACATGATCGAGAAAGTCATCGTACTTTAGTTGCCATAATTGAAATTTGCAAAACGCTTCGAAATAGAGTAACTCCGACTTTATCATACGCTCTTCATAACTATATACTGACAAACGCGTCATTTCATTGCATGTATTGATCGCATCTTCAAATTCTTTATTTTCCAGTTCATGTTTAGCTATATTAACAAACAGTCGAAATTTCAAGGCCTTCGATAGACCATACTTTTCAAGTTCATTATTTGTAATATTGTAAGACTTTCTTTTATCATTTTTGAGTATATCATCTATTCTTAATCTCAATATATTGCAAGTATAGCTTTCGATTGAATTCAAGTAAATATCTTTGAGTTGTCTCAAAATGTATGTCGAATCGCTTTCATCGACTAAAAGATTACTGAATTCGATTTGAATTTTAATGAGAAAGAGTTCAATGAAATCAGTAGAATTTGTTTCTTCGTCAGACATTTTTAGTTTAGATGAAGTTCGACCTTTACCAACAAAACAATCGCCACCATCGCTAGCATTATCATCTGCTACAGATTTCATTAATTTCTTCCTTATGTCCCATAAATTGAAGTTTTCATGTTCACAAACATCATTATCACAAGTAGAATCACAACATGAGGGATCGGTTTCATATTCGTTCTTCTTAATGGGACGCTTTATGTCATACCTGCCATCCATTGCACGTCTAGTGTCCGGTGATATTGTAGAGACTGAAGAGTCTGAAGTGAATACTGAATTTCGAGGACGACCGGATGGCGACACATATAAACTTGAAGACGCATTCATTAGCTTCGTTTGTGCACAATATTTGTGATCACATAACATATCAAATTGAGAGCCAATAACAAGCAGTTTTGAGAGCCTATAAAAAGTATATACTCATTAAAAAGTACTTTAAAACAGAAAATCAATTACCAAATGACTCCGCAGTGACGACGCGCTAATTTAATCAAAGCGTTGTAGTAGAAGATGGCGTCGACAGGCATTCCGATATTCATATAGAAATTGGCCGACAATTTCATTGCATTGAAAGCAAAGTTAATGATTGCAAACCTATACCACATGGGGTCGAGATCTCCACTATTGATGACTATATTTTCGTTATTGACTTTATTAGGAGATGACAAGAATGGATGCCATCGTTTGAGAATACAAACAGCCATTTGAGTGGGTTCTATAAATTCTTGAAAAGAGTTGGAGAATGAAAACTGATTGCCATTGAATTTGGAGGCAATCATAAGCGCCAACCCCTTTATATAATAGCGATTAATCGTTAACTTTTGGAGATAATCTGAAAGAAGGAAAGACTTCAAGAGTGCCGCAGCTCTCTCTCCATTACCAGTGAGTAAATCCAATTCACATTTTGCTAACAGAATAAGTGAAGTGCCGTATGTTTGAGGCGTTGACTTTTCGGAAGTAATGGCGGGACAACTGTTAAGACAAGAAACCGCTTTCCCGATAGCGCCTAATTGTATGTAAGTTTTAATCAAATAATAATAAGCAGATAAGCGAATTTCCGACTGTTTTGTACTATAATAGCGACAAAATCGGTCCAAAAGTAGTGCTGCTTTGAGTTGGTATTCATGCATATTATAGAAAGCGAACAACTGAAAGGCCGCACTTATATTGTAGTAAACCTTTAGTTTAATAAGCGATTCATCAGTTATTGTTTTATATTCAAGTCCTTTAGTCAGCGCGTCATCCCATTGACTAATGGCTTCTTTGAGCGGCGAAACCATATCTGACATGTTTAACAAGTTAACCAAATTAGACATATTGTGCGACTCAAACTTCGAGCCTTTATTCACTGGAATGTCATTCATAACAGGATTTCTATTGGCATTACATTTACGTGGCATTTGCTCTTCACAACTATGTTTGTCTTCTTCATGGGTTACTCTTTTCTCAAAGTTACGCAATTTCAACAAAAAGAGTTCGTAATAAGTATTACCTATAAGTAGAAGAGTGGGCGCTTCGTTAACACACTCGCACTCATCTCTTATGTGACACAAAAGTGCCTTCAGTACTGAATCAATCGCTGACTTGTCTTCAGGTGGAATGTCGTTAATCCAAGTCGCGGTCGATAAGATTGACTTGAATGCATCGCAACGCCATTTGCCATCTCTTCGCACACGTGTTGACACATTGTTCTCATCTCTACTCATATTTGTATTACTCTTAGCTTTGCTTGACTTCGATGTCAGTGAAGTGGTTCTCGACCTTTGTCTTCGATTTGGAGCTTTGCCACCAGTTGTGTCATCCTTGAAGTTATAGACATCACTCTTTGTTCTTAAGATA
>JAQFZT010001499.1:0-14928 GCA_034696325.1 Camisiidae sp.
TAATATAAAAGAGTGGGTCACGAACTAAACTTAAAAGTTAAATAAAACAATATTTTTCAAAAATAAAAATATTTAATGTAGAATAATTTATCTTTTATTATGGTTTTACCTAAAACTACTGTATTGTACATCGAATAACCCAACAAAATATAGTTTCGACTTGAGATGAAACTTAAGAAATAGTGTATTTGAAGCAGTGATAGAAAATATTCGTCAAAGATAGAGCTTATTGAATGTATTGATACAACAAAAAAATGACTTTGAATTGAATGTTTGAAACTAAAGAAAACTAAAACTAATAGGAAAATCCTTCTAATTTAATTGAGAGGCTCAACTTAGTTCTCACTTTAATCAAAAAGTGTTTATGAATAAGTTATGAGACATGAGTTATGAGACATTACAATTGAGAAAAGTTTTATTGAACTAGAGATTTCATTAAAGATTTAAAGCATATTTATTATTATTACTTGTTCTTCACACTTATTTACTTAAAAAATTGCAATTCTAGTATTATCTGATCATAATTATTAACACATCGATGATTACGTTAGATATCGAACGGATAAAGAATTGTTTGGTACCCATCATTAGAAAATGAATTTGAGTTAATTTTGTCATGTTCTCCACATTTCATTAATGAGATTATTACTAATATATGAGAAGAACTCATTAGATTCAGTTGATTACAATCCAAAATGACTGATTAATCCATTAAAACCGAACAGTTATCAGTTCTTAGGCTTTCGTGTTAATTCTTACTTTCACTCGAAGTGATGCATCGACTCTTTTTTCACGCACTGCAGAGAATTCATGAATAAATGAAGATTTACAAAGAATTCTTAGAAACATTGGATGGATTCTGTACATCATTTGGATTATATAATGGACACACATCTACAGTATTTTTTGAAAATATCATACGAACACTTCACTTATATTTACTGGTATTATTACTTCCGAGTCATAATTTTATAAGCTATGAAAATAAATTCTCGACCCTATAACTAATGATAAATAATTATGCTCTTGAGACAAAACGTAAATTTCATGTTAATAGCATAATATAGCATAATTGGAGAGCATAAAAATAGTAATTTTTGTCAAAAGCATCAAATTATTTAACTTTTCGTAAATCAATGCTACAAAAACTGTAGTAATTTTAGTAAATTTACGAGATTTTCCTAAAAACTTAATTTACTGTCATTTGAGGAGCAATACTCTGAAAAATAATTCTTAGCTGTAGTTTTTGTTCTCAACGTTTTAATGAGAAAATGGTTGCATTACAAAAGAATGTGATTTTCGGACTACTGTTCAAGTAATGAGAGTCAATATTACTGCATGACAGACAGTATTAGGAATTACTTAAAGTTTATAAAGGATTATTCTATGGTTGCAATATTGGACTCTTTGTCCATTAAATACTTTCATTGATGTTTTCCATTTCATTGAGCGATATGTGCAGTCCCTTCACTCGAACAAGTAATAAGAAGGCAAATGTAATTACTTGCACGTTGTTATCGATTTGGTTGTTGGCAAAAGTTCGGGGAAATGGCATTTGTGAAGCAACTCAAAAGAAAAGATGACACAACTTATCATAAGCATAACCTTATGAGTTATCCTTTTTATTTTTTCCACATGTATTGACATTTAGTCCATGACTTTTGCATCCTTTTCATACCTGTAAAGAGTGATTAGTTTACTGACCGTTTGCTTTATCTGAGCTCTTCGTTAACATTCATTAGCTTGTAAACTAACTCATAAAATGACAACAAATACATTTATAGAATAAGAATGTCTTAAAAACTTATAAGTTTAGTGCCGACAGACATAAATATAGACAATGTTAGATGTGATATAACTTTATAAGTTCTCAAATTAGATTTTCTTCAAAGTCAACATAAGTCTAATTTTTCTTAAAAAACTTTAGAACAAAATAAATGAACAAATTTTCTTATTTTGATGTCAGAACAAATTTTCAAAACAAAACTAACTTATTTAGAAGCAATTTCTCAAATTTATTTAATTTGAGGATTTTTTAAGGGAAATACCGGAATATAATTTCAAATATGTATGAAATAATTCATGTGCAAACTTAGAAACTTAGAAATTAACAAATTTCTAAAAATATTACTATTTCCTCAATTATATCAATCGAAATTCAAATATAAAATCAATTCGTAAAAATAGTTCATTCAAGAGAAATGTTTCATATTATGCGCAATTAATGGTTAAATTTGTTTTGATGTTAAATAAAATTAAAAATAGATTTGGTTTTTAATAAATGTTGCTATGAATAAAATTGTTATAATTTAAGGATCTTTTTATGTTGGACAAGAAAACATGAAAGAGTTTATTAAAGAAAAAAACAACTTTCTTATAATGAAATTTTATAGTCAACAAAAGTGATAAAAACTGAAGAAGTGACAACTCATGCAAATGCATAACATTTTATTGAAATACGGGGGATATGAGAGCAAGTAATTTCAGATATAAGTTTGCGCATATTCATGGAGCGTCATTCAGTTGTATTGTGTAAGTTATCTTACAATTTTCTTCGCTAACTTTATTTAAATTCATAACTAAAAGTTCATGTAATAGCTCTCAAAAATTGTGTTTGCAATAGAAATGCTAAAGTTTCAAATCTTATGTCATTTTCAACTTTAATCTGTGGTCACAGACTTTGAGGAAGTTAAACAAAATTTGTGCTCAAGTAGAGCATAAAGAAAATCAAATAAAATTACATTTGAAATATTGACAATTCGATGAGAAAAACTATATGAAAAATTTGAAATATTTTCAAAAAAGATGAGTTATGGAAATGAAATTGTTTTGAATATAGCAAATGACAGATTTTTAATTTAAAGAGAGTTCAGATGAATGAAAAAACTTGAAATGCTAAACATTCGGAATAAATTCAAAGTATTCTTCGAGTCAATGCACGAGTCAAAACATTGAAACATAAAAGAAGAACCCAAAGAATATAAAATAATTTGAAATAATTACGCAAAACTATTATGATCAAAGAATTATTAAACAATTTCTTTGAGGCTTTTATGTGAGCATTAATTAATACTTGAACGTACAGTACAGATAAATTAGGCATTGGACTATATGTGAATATTAAGCAATCAAATTTAGTGTCACTTTATTTTCATAATTTTTCTCATTTTCTGATTATCATAAATAAATCCATTAAACAATAATTTATTACATTTGAATTGATTATTTTTATAAAAATTGTCTCTGCATTTATGATGAAACAGCAGATGAAACATAGATAACTCAAATTACAGAACAATTTCGATAACAATTAATAAAAACTAATCAATAACACATTATTATATGCAATTTCTAATCATTAAATGACTCTTAATTTTTAGAAATGCAAATCAATTTAATATTAAAAAAATTCAAATAAATAGCACGAATCAAACATATTAAATAAAGCGACGAAATTAAAGAAGAAACTCTTCCTTTTTCTGAACAAATAAAATGATTTATAATTATTTTGAGGATAGTGTGGGTGTAAAATACGTGTAGTTTTAGCAATATCTGCTTCAACTGATTAAACAGATAGATAATTCATGATTTACTTGAAATAAATAAACGTTTATTGGTTTCAACAATTGAGTCACTGTTTGAGTACCATTAATACAAACTCATGATTGAAGAACTAAATAAAGGAACGAATACTAAACGAAAAGTTTCTTATTTTAGAAGTTTCTATGGCATTGAATCTACTGTTACACATATTGTACAACATTGTATTGACGAAATTTAAAAAAAATAACTTCAACCTTCTGATGAAAAATAGTGTACATATTTATTGTGTCCGTTTCACCAACAAAAAGCTAAATTTAGAGATAATAAATGAATCGACGAATTTTAAAAAATAAAAAAATAAATAGAAAGCAATTGATTGAATTGAGTTCTAAAAAGAGAAATAGAACTCTGTTTGTGCATTAAGTCGACATAAATTGGATGCCTTTAATGGTTAAGTTAGTGAAGTTGGGCTGCATTGACGTGAGACAAGTAAACCAAGAAACCTATTATCCAGAATTGTCACGTAAAGATTGGAATTCGTTAATAGTTAGAGTTTAATTAAGCAAAACTATATCGAATGGGAGTATTTTGTTCTCTTTTCTATCTTAAAATGAATGAAAAGCTTTTCGATATGTTAAGTACAGTTGTGTACAGTATGGTTACTGACAACATAATATCGTGAAAGACTTCCAATGATTCCTCGAATCAATGATAATTTGCAAAAATAGTTGGTTTGAACGACAAACTGGATTATTGTATAAGATTCTTATTGGGAAGTATCGTATTATTGCAAATGTAAGTTTGTTTCCAAATATAATGAGACACAAACATAACGAGATCCCTCAGGATTTCCCTATAATTTTGTAAAGAGAACCCTTTCTTACATTTCAAGTTAGATGAGAGAGAGTAATGCAATTTAATATTCGTGCATGAAATACGTTCACTGCTAGCATCTTAATAGTGTTTTCTACTGAATAAGTAAACTAATAAACTCTGGATCTCTAGTTTATGTCGGAATCGAGTATATTGTGCACAAACTTTGTGGTGATTCCAAAAGTTATTATTCTTAAGCACACACACAATCGTTTGTATGTATTTATGATACCACAAACTCATGTAACACATCGAGCCATTTATGTTGCTATAACTGACTAACTTCATGAAATCGATCACAAATATATACTCATGTTAACTAATGTTCACTATTCTTACTCAACAAAGTGGCGGAACCCATAAATCAAAGCTGTGATTAATGCCAATATTTTGGGATTTAAAATAATAATCAGAAAAATTAATTAATAAATTTGTAGAAGTGTTATAATACAAAGTTTGAATTTGAGAACTCCAATGGATCTCAAAATCCTTGTTGTCTTACCTCAATTCATGACGAGTGTGTGCGATGAAAACTAATCCCATGTCATGAAAAAACATAACAATTATCAAATAATTTAAGTTTTAAAGCAATTAATGCTTTAATATGTTTTTACATGTATTTAAATGCCAATCAAATCAAACTAATTAAATGAAAACACAATAACAAAACATAAAACAAACGAGAATTGTATTCTTGAAAAATGATTTGTTTAGAAACTCCACTCAAACTCTTATTAAAATAAAAGACTTTTAAAATGCTTGTCTGAGGATCAGAAGGACTTGAGATACTTTACTTTTAGTGTAGCGCTAAAAATAATTCAAAACTATACGAGAACTGCCTCGACCTTTGCTGTTCCTAAAAAAAGCTTTTTGAAAACGTTGCCAACAATATAATTCTTCAACATTGGAATGCATTATTATCTTTTTTCTATTCTGTGTTCAATCATTTCTCAAGTTCACCACTTATATAACTACATAACTCTACATCTTTAAAAACTCTAGAATTCTTCTTAAGCTTCGCTTTAAAAAAAATTTCAAATCCAGAAAAAGAAAAGAACTAAACAGAAAAGAAAACGAGTGAATAATGATGAAAATGGTCTTCAAGTAAAAATTCACCAAATTTATAGTCTTTGGATCAATTTGAGATTCTAAGACACGTATTGTAAACCTTTGCGTTTGTCAAATTTGTTCAATACATCGAATGGTTTGAACGAGTGTTGTTTCGCTTTTGGAAAGTTAATCAAAATCCAAGTATGAAAAGATTCGATATTATATTGTTAGAGCGGAATCGAAAGAAAGTCAAGTAAAACAAAGTATAATCGAAAGAAAATAGTATTAAACTCAATCTTGAAAAGCAAAATCGGAATACAATCAATCTTGAAAGCGAATCTACACTAGTTTGAGCTTAAAATGATGTATCGTATAAAACATTCAAACAAATCCACAACAATAAGTACTCTTTATGTTAACTATAATAAGAATTGTGATATTTATCAAAAAGGAGGAAAATGTAGAGTAAAAAGAGAAAAATTCTTGTTTTTACGAAGAAAAAACGAATGAACTCTATATTATGAAAGTAGAATAATAGAAAGAAGCGAATGCACTCTTTATTATCTATATATAGAAAGTGAAACACTAATATACTCTACTGTATATAAGCAATCTTCGATTAATGCTCGTAAGTATATTTATTGGCGTTGAACACGCGAATGGGGTCGAATTGTGAGAGAACGGACACATGGCACTATGAATAGACCAAACAACCATATTAACAATGGCAACCAAAGGCATAACTCTAATTGTCAAACATTTCCCTAAATTCATTCAACCACTTCTATCTTTTTAGGAATCTCTTATTTTCTTTAATTTCTTGGATCCAAAGTTTATCATAAATAGAGTTCATACTAATGGCAAAGCCATAAAACTAGCACAAAGTCAACAACCAAATTATAATCTCAAATCATGGAAACGGGATTAGAATGAAAACCACGTATGGGGGACATTGTGGTCAAAGGCTAAGTCATGATTCTGTGGAGGGATTAAGTGTTATAGTATAGAGTTATTGTAAGAATTTGTCCAGAAGTTTTATTAAAATAAAAATATGTTTATTTCAAATAGAATTTTCATTCAAATTTTTTATTCATCGCTCATTTCTATGAATGAATGCTAAGTACAGAAGTTTTCATATAAGTGTTGATTTTGATCGATTAGTATTCAATTATCAAATTTGAGTTCACTATCAACTGATTTGTCACAAAAACAAAAAAAGTTGACAAAAAAGGTTGATTTGAATGAAACCTGTGAGCCCACTCTGTATTTAGTTACACACTTTAACCACTAGACCAAACTGGTTAATGAGTTACAGTTATTGTAGAAACAATATCTTCAATAATGATCACAAATCAAACATTAAGAGAATGAAAATTGATAAGCCAATGTATCGTAATTTTTATCTCGTTTACTAAGAGATCAATTCATGATTCATGGCTTTCTTCCATTGAGACTCGAAAAGAAATTTTTCCAATGAACCAATCAATCAATTATTTTATTTAAAGAGAATGTACACAATTGTTTCATGAGATCCCCAGCTCTAGTTGAAACTTATAGCTGAGAAAAGTAGCTCATAATTATAGAATAAAGTTTGCTCTCTAGTTAAATATACTGCAGAAGTGTATAAAATAACATTACATTAACATAAATTGATTTTTTCAATCTCAACATACATTGATTAAGATTTACAGGTAATAACGTATGGGATGGAATCAAAAATCAATTGATTAATAAATTCATAAACAACATAAGGATATTTGAAAATTAAAATAAATATTTTTACATTGAAATTCAATTTGCGAGGGTTCTATTGCGTTCCGACCGTGTGTTATAACCTTTTAGATTTTTTCAGGTGAAATGCATTATTCCGAGAAGTGTATTGAGTATTTTTATAGATTTTGCTTAAAAGGATTCTATTGAAACAGTTAAATGCTATTATTATTATTGCTGTGCAATGATTCTTCATCTTAAATAAATAAATAGAGTGTAACAATGAAGATAAATTCGTTCTCATGTACACGGAAAAGATTTCTCACATCCCAACACACAATAACCATTCCATTCAAAGAATCGAAAAATTCAAACTCATTATCCTCTAAGAGAAACTTTTTGGAGTCAGATTTACAAAAATCTTTCTCAAAAGCGCTATAATTAGTTGAATTTAAAAATATATAAGTTTTAATTGTGATTTCGATAATTACTTTTTGTCATGTTTCATAATTATTGAATATAATTCGTGCAGAATTGGTTGACAAAGTCAGTTTTTTTAGCATTTCTTTCATTTTAACTAAACCAAAACGTTTTACAACTCTATTTTATGCAATTTTCATGCATTTCAATTGCTATTACTTGATGTACATTTCCAATAAGAGTACAAAGAAATTTTTATTTAAATTCAGTTTACGAAAAAACTTTCAGTTATGTTATACATTAGAATACAAATAGTAGTGTAAAATTCTAAAGAAAAGCTCTCATGTCTCAAAAAGCTAAGTTAATATCACATCAATATTTAAAAAAGTTTTATAAACTTTTGAATAATTGGATTGGATAATTGAAACCCTAAAAGTTTTATAGAAAATTTTCAAATGTATTCATAAATCTTATCAGATCTGAGATCTTGCTTTCCATATGAGTCAAGTAAACTCAAACTTATAATACATAAACTTTGAGCGAAAAGGTTTTGCTATTTTAAAATATTAAGCTTTGATATAATTGAAGAGAATCTCTTTTAATGAATTTTTGCAAATGAAAAAAAATAAGAAATATCAAAAAAGAAAAATATGTTCATTATAAAATGCAGCTTCTCGTTAGTTTTGAGCAAAGCTTCTTATCTATATTAGTAGAAAGCATTATGAATGGAATCAAATTTCTTTTTTCATCAAAATAAAGTAGAATAAGAATAAGAATAAGAATTATTCTCGATGTCAAATTTGAATTTAAGTTCAACTTAATCTGTATTTTTAGCTCAAATTATTGCATATTGTATTTTCAACTCAAATATTATAACAGAAAACTAGTAAAGAGACTAAAGTTAAATATAAATTGAGTTTTTGATGATATATCAAAACTTATGAAAACTCGATGATTGAATGCATAATTAATTTTTAAAATTAATTTTGCGAACAAATTCTTTTTAAGACTAACAGAATTTCTAATCTCTTAATGTATTTTACCTTTCATTTAAGTTGAGTTTCAGTCATATAATAGGGCGTATACTCTATGCATTATTGTTGATAGTAATCAACATAATTGAATCAATCTATAAATATATATATATTCATTCGATAAACAGTTAATGATATTAGATATTGTTATTTAATTATGATAATAAGCATATTTTATTAATTATTTCTCTTTGTTTTTTGCTTTTGAAGGGCTGAAACATTAACCATTAATACTTTAATTGTTATGCAAGAAGAAACTATTTGGTGCATGTTCAACATACTTTCAATTAAGATATCATTTATGGCCAAATTTTGTTACATTTTTTAATCATGTAACAGGTATTTCCAAGTTTCAAAGAATTCAAAATACCCTACCGAATAAAAGAGAACATTATCAACTTTAAAGCCCGTTTAATGATAAGAGCCTGAAGACTACTCTACTTGTAAAAATCAATGTCATCAACAGGAAGAAAACACGACTGTGTTTGTATCTATTTATTAGAGTTCTGTCTCAATCCAAGTAAAACTCGAGACTATATGTTTCTATGTCATAAATAGATCATTTTAAAATGTCTATTTTAATAAATACAATGAAAAAGAATAATATGTCACATATATGAGCAGTTTTAAGAGAGAGAGAGAGAGAGAGAGAGAGAGAGAGAGAGAGAGTTTAAAAATTAATAAAATAAAATTATTATTAAATAATTGGAAAGTGAAATCACAAACTTGTGAACTTGAAACTTCCTAAGAAAGAAAAACTTGATCTGAATTTTTCATTTAACCGGAAGTTGAATGTCAAAATTATGAAAAATTTATATCATTTGTCATTCTTTTCAATTTTGTTAAGGATGTCAATATTGTGAAATGTTATAATATATATATATCAGTGTTATATTTCAAATTCAGTGATACAAAAAAATAGAAAGACAGGATGCAAGATAAATGAATTCCTGTAAAGAAAAATTGTATACTATATCGATGTTTGTATGATATTTATAGCTCTAGGAAAATCAAAAACAAAAGTTGATCAGGTTGTAATATAAGTGACCATATTTTTATCCAAAATAACTTTTTGAATTATACATTATATTTACAAAATATACTGATTAAAGATTTGTGATAAATATACCCTTCATGACAACGTTACTCTTTTGAATATTTTGATTTTCAAATCGATCTGCAGAGTATAGAAATTTCAACAAACATACAGTTCTATCAAAGTTTGCGATTTCTTTGAAAAATATTTGATGCTTTTCGTTTAACACATACAGAAACCAACTGATGAAAAACTAGATTAAGTTTAAGCACGAATATTTTGTGAGAGAGAATATACATGTATTATTCTGTTTACTGCAAGTAATTCTATGGAACTGTAAACTCACTATACTTTCAAATGATCAAGTATTGAAAAAGTACTTCAATTATTTAAACTTATTTTCGAAACTTTATAAAAAATAAGAGTTTCAAACAGTTTGTGCGACAGTTTGCTGAATACGGAAAATCATAAATAATTGACTAAAATAAGTAAAAGCTTTGGTTTTCAAGAATAAAAGGGATCAGTTTGAATGTCCGGATTTGTGTATTGAGACAAATGGCATCTTTGCTTACTTGACAAAAGCACGAAACTTGATATGTAACTCCATAGATGTTTAGCCTATTTCTCATCTTATTCTCAAGATTAATATGAGCCTTCAATTCAGTCTCTATTTTGGCGGAAGTAATCTTTTTTGCATAAATAAGATTAAATATATATTCGTGATAAATATATTCCAGTTCTAACACAAATTCAAGTCTATATTTAGTCAGAAAAAAGAATCAATAGAATAAAATTAAATATATTACAATTATTTATTGCCTAATGTTCTAATGTTTCACTTTAAAATCCAAAGTTAAATCAAGTCAGAGATGCTTAATAGGGGGTGCGACCGGGTGTTCACCCTCCCTTGAGTGTAGAAAAAGTGAGAAATTTTATTACAAATACTTAATATTTAGTCGAAGTTTAATAAAATTCAGTGATCACTGGAATTTAAACACAGCTTAAAATCCATTTTGATAAAAAAAAATAGCATTAAAGGTTAATTTTTGGGAATATTTTTGAAAAAAATTGGCGCGAAAAACTTTTTCCTAAAAAATTGTCTCCTAAAACCGCATAGTTTTTATCTGGTTTGACTCCTCCAATAATTTGAAAATTTCGTTCAATCAAAGTTGAAGTTAAGGGAAGTTAAAAAGCAAAATTCAAATTTTGAAAGCGATATAACACTTTTTAAAACTATAACTAATTCATAACCTTATTACACTTTACAGCAAATATAATATCATTCATGAAAAATATATTGTTATTATTAATGCTTGGAATCGGGTCTCAATCGAGGATACTCTCTAGATTTGCTTGAGTCTCGAATTTGATTTCTATGAGTTTTAACTCTGCATTTGATACTCATTTCATAAAAATGAATTAAATCTATTTTTCGAAGAATTTATAATTAACTTTTTTCAAGTTTGAATGTAACGAAACATTCAGAATTGTTTAATTAAATGCTTTGAAAAATTAAGTTTTTAATGTGAGTGAATTTTTTGACCACTATTTGAGATTATTGAACATAAAATTTTTAAAATGGCTATAGACATGATAATCAGAATGAATTTGAAAAATTTGCTAAAATTAGGCATAATTTTTAAAATGATACATCTTTTGAAAGATTTGAAAATAATACAAATTAGAGTTTTGAATCCAATATTACTTTACCAGAAGTTATATTTTATATTTTTCTGTAGAAATGATGCTTTTTATTGTTTTGTTAAACTTATGACAACCTTTTGTCTATTTACACTTTAACTTACGTTAGCCTAAAGATATTTTGACGAACTTTCTAAAAATAATTTTCTATCAAAGTATACGTCTCAAAGTATTCTTATATTGCAAATAATATATATTGAGACCATTTAAAGTGTCTTTGAATCTTTTCTATTGAGCTAATAATATTGCATTCAATTCTATGTTGATATCTATCGAGAATTGAGCGTTCTTTGTGTGGATCAGAAAAACAATAGCAAATATAAGGGAGACTTCGCATAAATTAATGTACGGGTATTCTTAAGATCTATGAAATTGTTTGTAAGGTTTGCCAAAAGATAAGTCAAAGGGAAGAACACGAAACACAAACTAAAAGAGAAGCCAAGTTTATTATATTGTATGCATAATATAAATTAACTTTATTTGTGTTCATACAAACACTTTATGTCAACAAAAATGTCTTCACTTCTAGACACTTCTATGGCGAAACACATTGTAATGTGATATTTAATTTCCGGGAATAAGAAATTCTAATATTAACTTATTATAGTTTTCTCATGTATTCGTAAGCATGTCTTGTGTGGCTTTTATTCCTTTGTCTTTCCGAGTTTACAACTTTAATGGATATTTAAGTTATATTATGTCTATTAGACATAAGACATCTGAAACAATGCTGAAAACACTTGATTTCCAGAAAGATTAGATGTGTGGGCATTAGAACCACGCCTAATATAAGGTTTAAAACTGATTTATCTTATATATTATGACTATTTTTTCGAATATCTTTATAAATCGTGCTTAAAAAATTCATTTTTGCTTCAAATTATAGTTTGAAGAAGGAATTAAATCATGCATATTGTAATCAAATTCGTTTTTATTAATATTTTTCATCTTATTTAATACAAGGATTTCAATTTATTTCCATAGAAACCTTATTTTCCACTTTTGACGTCAATATAAGTTATATATGAAATGTATTTTTATTAGTGAATCAAACTGTAAGCGATGACCCCTTCCGCTAGACATTGAGGTACACAAAACAATGAATGGTATTCTAATGTATGTTTAGAGTAAAAGTTTCTATTTATGGCATCACAACTTCCTATTTATAGTGATCTCAAAATCAATAAAAACCACTTTAAATGAAAGAGGCGTAAGAATCAGATAAAAATAGCACAGAAGACAAATGTTTTAATCAGTTCTGACACAATTATTCTTTTAGTGCATTTTCAGCTCAATTCACTCTAAACTATCATACATTTGGAACATTCGTACGAAATTCAATTTTCGTTATTGAATACTATTTTGATAGTATCCCTACTTTTTTCTTATTCATAATTTTAGTGCTATCGCACGATATAATCATTTATTATAGTGTATGTACTGATATTAGTAGAAGTGAATGCACTGAACACAATATTTATTGTTCGCATTCACAAGTTTATGACCCGATGCCTATTTTCTATTGAATAATGTGTATATAATAATCAGTGTTCCGCATGTTTTTTCCCAAGGCTCAACTTTTCAGCCAGGCTCAGGTTCATAACCGTCGAGCCTAAAAAATCCTACTTTAAATTACGTTGATACTTTTTCTAAATTTGCAATTTAAAATAGTTGTTTTTTGTATAAAAAAGTAAAGTTAGATCAAAAACTTCATCTTTTGATTAGATAGGACTCAAATAAAATATCGTTATTCGAATCATAAATATACAGCTCAATTGACATTTTTCAAAAGATAAAGGCTTAGCACCCACACTCAAAAAGCTCAAGCTTTGTGAACACTGTTGATAAGCTTATATATAAATTAACAGAATCTTCAAGAAATTCGATTCCAATTATTTTCTATTAGAACTTTATACTGTTGTTCATTAATAGAGACCACTCTATTAAAGAATAACAGAACAAAATGAAGTGTAAATTATAAATTGGAAACCAAAAAAAGTTTTTGTTTGATAAGAATTGTTGCGCTTATTTTATTGACAATCTTCTTATTGATGGCGTGACTGCAGTCCTCTACAAAAGTAGTGTTCATTCACAGAATTGATCGTTTCTGGTGGGCCAAAACGGCGCGCATAATCCAAACTATACTTCATTATTCCATTTTCTATATTTAGGTTTAGGAAACACAGAATAGTGTATTATAAAAACTAGTCGTGCCATCAGTTGCTCTCGAGAGCAGTTAGAAAATCGAAATAAAGTAAAGTTAACTAAAGTACAACTTTTTCCATAAAAAAAGTTTCTAGTTTTCCATTCCAATGAACAAAACTTTCATTAATTTTAAAGCAGATATAAGATAAAATCACATTTAGATCTTAGGTGAAAATGAAGAAAATATTGCTGTTTTTCTATGAGAAACAAAGTCGATCAGTTAATCCAACTCTTATTAATTTTAGTAAATATAGAACTAGAGATTTTTTCAACAACTCTTTGAAATATTGCTCTTCTCTGAGGAATCCTTAGAAAATATTTGACTAAAAATTACAAACTCTCGAACTGAATGAATTGAATTTTTTGAAAAATGTTTGATATGTTTGAAAAATGTTTGAAATGTATTGACCACTCAAAAGTGACATTTTGCTTAATGTAGTGAAAAGTGCTTTCTAATTATTTGTTACTCCAACTAAAAATATTCATTAAATGTGTCCAAAAGATAGTATCGTATAATATCAATAGATTATGTTTGTTTAAAAAGATATCTCCATTGAGTTCAAACTTGAAGAATGAGAAGAAGTAGATGTATATAACAATTTATGGTGATATAATGCTGATGCAGTCCCAATAATGTTACATTAATGACAGACAATATGGTCTTTTGTAGTGCAATTGGATATTTTCTTTGGAGCATATTTTGTAAACAGTTTAAATTATAGATCAAATAAATAAGTTGCTCGAAAAACCTTCTTTTTTCACAGTTA
Source organism: Camisiidae sp. (assembly GCA_034696325.1). NCBI lineage: Eukaryota > Metazoa > Arthropoda > Arachnida > Sarcoptiformes > Camisiidae > Camisiidae sp. The sequence continues at coordinate 14,340 of JAQFZT010001499.1, forward strand.
CTCACATATCATGAGTTTACGTGTGTTAAAAGTATCACTAATAATAGCTCGAAATAATTCATATTTTGTTATACAACATCAAGTCAAACAGATAAAGGCAATCTATAGAAGGTTCACTTTAAATCTAAATATTGGAATGCTATTAACGAAAAGTTATCTATTTTTGAAATGTATAGACACAAATTCTATTCGTTGACTGTATTAGAAAATTTCACGAAAGTCTCGAAAAGACCTTAATAACAATTAGTTTAATCGACTGATACATAAGAGCTGATTCATAACAATTATTTATTTTACTGTTCTTTAAAATGAGTAATTTATTCTATTAATTACTAATTAAGAGTAATTTTTGAAAATTTCAAAAAGATGTGCGAATTAACTTATTCGTATTATTAGGAATTTTAGTTTTTTAAAAGATAATTTTCGGTACCAATTTATAAATTAAATAATTATTCTATTCATTATGAATATTTGAAATTGATAATACAGATTTGTCTAATATTGAGTTGAGTCAGTGCCGTACCCAGGATTTTTAGTCTGGGGGGCACAGTGAGTATTAAGGCGTAGTTGACATAGTACATACATACTA